>JBAMAX010001243.1:0-177444 GCA_037043745.1 Chymomyza amoena
AAATTCTACAAATGCCCAATGCTCAACACTTAAGAGCCTCCATAGGCTTCTTTCGGATTTCGATTTCGATATTGAAGCATTTATTAACCATTTTATATATTTTATAGCGTTTCCATTGACAAATTTACCTCAGGTTGAGAGAGAGGAAAAAAGACTATTGCATTAAAGGATAAGGATTTACGAAAGGGATTTCTCTGAAACTAGTTGTATCCGTATTTGGTATCATTACATTATTCGTTCCGTATTTCATGTTAGAAATCCAGTCGAGCTTAAAAAACACCCTTTGATTAGATTTAAAATTCACAAATGCCCAATACTCAACATTTAAGAGCCTCCATAGGCTTCTTTCGGATTTCGATTTCGATATTGAAACATTTTTTAATCATTTATATATTTGATAGCGTTTCCATTGAAAAATTTACCTCAGGTTGAGAGAGAGAAAAAAAGGCTATTGCATTTTTTTCTTATACAAATCGCAGAGTAGTTTGGAAAATTGCTCGACGTTACAGTTGCTGTTGTCTTTTTTAAGTTATTTCAAGAGCTCATAAGAATATTTACGTTTAAAAGTTTATACGAGTTTTTGAATAGTTATTAAAATCATATTTGTTAAAAATATGCGGCAGTGCAGTTAACAGAATATACAAATTCCACGCGTTGTTTTCGCTGCTTTGGGCCAGTTTTGTTTATTATAGATATTATTTCTTTATAATAATATTATATTTAAAACTGTTTTTTTTTGTGCTTCACTTAAGTTATTTTGGTTTTTTATTATATATATATATAAGACAAGGCTTAGTTGTGTGTGTGTATATATAAATTGTATGATGTATATAGTTATTATTGTTGTTGTTTTTTTATAACAAGTTTAACTTTCGTAGAAAAATTGTTGCAATAAACAAACGAAAATGAAATTCGAAAACACAAGTTGAGAACTTTTCAGAGCACTTTACAGGGGTTTCTTACTACTACTAAGACGTCTTTAGCTTGTGGTAGTAAAGTTGTTTATTGTTTTTTTTATAATTAATAAAACTTTTTACGTTTTGTTATAACTTTTATCACATTTACACCATATCACCGAAAATCACAAGCTGCAGGCTTAACTTTTATTTATGTATATATTTTAATAATATATTTAATATTAACTTGATTTTGGTCTTGGCTGCACTTGCAAATTTTCTTTGCTATATTTAATTTATTATTAATTTTAGTTATTATATTGTTTAATTGTACACTTATAGTTAGGTATGTATAGTTAAAAATATTTATTTAAAGCTTTTGTTGTGATTTTTTGGTAAGTTTTTATTTTTTTTTAAATTTTTGTTTATGTTTTTTTCTTTAGTTTGTGTTTTAGGTCAGGTTATATGAAGTTTCCTTTAATTTGCTTGTGGCACACATTTTGCTGTAAGAAACCAGATTTATAACAAAAACCAAACAATTAGTAGTTAAAAAAAAACGGTTCGGGTTCAGTATTACGAGCGCAGAAGCACAAACCGATTGTCGTAAGGCGAATCCGGAATCGCTCGTTTTGTGTATCTATAACCTTATAAAAAGTAAATGCCACACACACACACGCACAGAAATTGATGACCTTGTTTACAATTTATTTTGATATTAAAAAACTGCACGGGCCCAGTGTCATCATTTTGGCATAGTCCAAGAACTAAGCGAATCCTTCTCTATACGCTTTTGGGGGTGCTTTTTGCCTTAGATATTCCAGTTTTTTTGTATTTATTGTTGTTGTTGTACTTATTGTATCTAAACATGTTGTCTCTTTACTTTTCCTTATAATTATGCTAATTTTTATTAGGTAGAAGGAAGATTTATTACTTATTAGGGGTTGTTTGCTCAGAAAAGTTGAATGTACTTTGGGTGGTTAAGAGCAAGAATGCAATCATTTTGATAGAATTTAATGATAAAATAACACTGAAAAATAAACTGGAATAAATTGGGTTTTTTTTAATGTAGGCGCTTACAAATTGAAATAGTGTAATTCTTTATAATCAAAACTAGATCTCCTTAGCAAATCATGGAAATATAAGCCCAAATATCAAAACAAGTAAATTTGTGAAATTTGAGCATTGACAAAAAATAACTATAAAACAGGAGACGCTCGGATTTGGCTTGGGGACTTGGTACTTGGGTAAAAGTTCAACCATAACATAAAAGTAAAAAAAGTTTTATTTATAAAGTCTCGTTCCTATTTAAACAGAAATTCTAACTGTAGCCATTTACTTCTATAAATAAAATACTCCAACGAATGGTTGCTACATAAGGTAAAGAGATCGATCTTACATGTGGCTTATAAATAATATGAAAAGGAACCTTATAGACACATGTAGTTGCTTCCATGTTACCTTTTCGGTATTTAAAAACTTATTATAAAAACATTTCCCAATAGCTCTGATAATTTAAAGCTGAATCAGTTGAAAAATAACTGCTCTTATGTAGCCAAACCAGAATAATTTCTGGATAAGTGAAACATTCTGCCTTTAAATATATTGAATTTAAAAAGGAATCTGAAAAACCAATTTAATAATTCTCTTTCAACCTAATTCCGAAACTAGAGGGACAGTGAACAATGGGCAAGTGAAATCTTCGCCTTTAAATATGGAATAAAATGGAATGAAAAACTTGAGCCATATGTTGCTTTTATTATAAATTCAATTCCTTCGATAAACTCTGTGTGGACAAAGTTCAGCAAAATTCTCATATAGTTAGCTATTTAACAACATTTCAATTCCTTCGATAAGGACTCTGATAAAGACGAAGTTCTAGAAAAATTTCCTCAGATTTAGTCAAGTTCTTCTCAAAAAAGTATCATGCCAATTTAAATTTTCTTTTAACCCAATTCCAAACCTAGAGAAACAGTAAACAATGGAAAGGAGAAACCTTCGCCTTCAAACATGGAATAAAATGGAATGAAACGCTATTACGCATGTGAAAACCATATGTTGCTTTGGTACAAAAATTCAATTCCTTCAATAGAGTAAATTAAAAGAGTTCATCCAAAGTAATGTCAAGATTATTTTATTCAAAACGAAATTAAAATTCCAAACCGATTTCTTAATTATTTTTTAAGTATATATTTTTATAGCCAGAACGAAAAATTGAACAAGTGAAACATTTGCCTTTAAATATGGAATAAAATTGAATGAAAAACTTGAACTACTATTACGAGTGTGAAAATCGTATGTTGTTTTTATTCTACATTCAATTCCCTCGATAACGCCTGTAAGGACGAAGTTCAAAATTCGCAATTTAGTCAATTTTTCTAAAAATATAAGCCAATTTAATAATTTTCTTTTAACCCAATTCCAAACCTAGAGAAACAGTAAACAATGGGAAGGAGAAACCTGTCGAATTCAAACATGGAATAAAATGGAATGAAACACTATTACGCATGTGAAAACCATATGTTGCTTTGGTACAAAAATTCAATTCCTTCAAAGAAAAAAAAATAAGTAATCATAATTCCCCTGTTTGACCCACTTGCTGGAGGTGAGCAAAGGAGATCTATATTAAAAACTGTTCGAAGCAGAACAGGGACCTACAGTTTATAGACGCCAATCCGAACGGCAGTGTTTTAAATAATAGAGAGAGTAAATTAAAAGAGTTATTCAAAGTTATTGTCAAGATTATTTTTTCCAAAATCAAAATTCCAAACCGATTCCTTAATAATTTTTTTAAGTATATAATCAAAACAGTGGTTATTAAAAACTTTCACCAATTAGAATAACAAAAATTTTGTACCAAACATTCTGTCAATGGAGCGCTAGATAAATAATTTCTATACTTAGAGCTCGTAAACTATTTCAATTATTAAGTACTCAACCAAACCACATTTGGAATTATGTGTTTTGGGAAATACCCATAAAATATGCAAAAAATTTCAAATAAAATTGAAATACGCTAAATGTCTTGAAAAAGCGGCGACAGCGATGTTTATATTGTTGTTGATGACGATGGCATGGCACACGCTGCTGAAAAGTCAGGTGCCCGACAACAACAACAGAATCACCCATACGACGTGTGGCACACGAACAGGTCTTGAGAAGAGGAAGCCGCAGAAACAACGACCAAGACAAAAACGAGGCAAAGTTCGCCATGAATTTGGGACAACAGCCAGCCAGCCAATTGCATTAGCTCAAGAACTAAACCAAAACCGGGACAGGGTATAAAAACTTCCTAGAGTAAACCAAAATGCATGCTAAAGCGTCGTGTCTGTTGTTGGATTCCCTGCTGTTCTTAGCAGCTGTTGGTTGCCATAGCTAGCTCGGTCGGCATTGGCGTCTAACAAAAAAAAATATATACAGATATATATATATATAGTATAGCTGTACTAGAAATTTGTTGCGCTGTCAAAAAAATGCTGAGAAATGCTAGTATAAGGCGTTAAACAGCGCATGTACCAGAGAGGAAGAGTGCTACGAAACGAGTAAGGGCAGAGTGACATATATACATATATAGAGTATATATATGTACAAAGTGTGAGAGCGCATTGCGTTAGGGGGTTAAGCATGCCTTTAATGCAGTAGAGCAATTGTTTAAAAAAATGCAAGCACTAGGAAAAGCATTTATTTATTATTTAATAGCCCTTTTTCAAAATATTTAGGGATATTCGGTAATCTATTCCAGAATTGCATTGACAGGCAGCACTTTTTATATTTGTAAGCAATTGTAGGCAATTTTTTCTGTTTTTGGGGGGGTTTGTGAAACGCAGACGCGCAATACAAATTGAAAAACGAAACGAAACGAGCCAAAGTATCATATCGTATCGAACCAAAACGAGAACCGAACCGACGACATAGAGGCAGGCAGGCAGGCAGCGCATTTTAAACGTGTGCAAAGCTTTCTATGTGTTGCTGTTTGCATGTGTGTGTGTATGTATAATACGCCAAAAAAAAAATAGTAAAGAAAAGCAAAGGCAAGCCATTAAAAAAAGCCTTTACAAAGTGGAAAATGTACTAAAAAATACTAAATTTCTATCAACATTTTTCAACAGTTTTTAAATCACGAAATTTGCACGTTTTTAAGTTTTTCTTACACGCACTTTTTGAGCTATTTTAAACACTAACACTTTTTTCTTTTGCCCAGCACTGCTTCCTTTTCCTGTATATGCGCATATGTACATATAGGCATATGCATATGTGTGTGTGTGTGTGCTTTTTTTTTTGCTTAATTTATAGCTAAGCGCGTGCCACTTCTTGCTCGTTTTTTATTTATCGTATATTATTCATACATGTTCTTTAAAAATTTTTGCCGTATATATTTTTTGTATTTATTTATATATTTTTTAACGCAAAAATATACACCAACAAAAAAAAAGTTTAAAGTAAATACAAAACTATTTGCTTGCTCTTGCACTCGCTTGCTTCATTTTCATTGTGAAAATGTATTTTTAAGCTGCTGCTGCTCGGGCGCTGCTTTTGCTGCTGCTGCTGCTTCTGTTGGTGTTGGTGACAATGACAACGTTGACGACGGCTGCGACGAGTGCGACGACGACAAGCGCTGCGCTCCGCTGGCAGACATTATGGGAACACGACCGAATGGATACTGCTGCGGCACGAACGAGAATGGATACTGGGCCCGCCGCCATAAAGGCTGCCCAGCTAGGCCGCCATGCGCGCTCTCTCTACGCTCTCTCTCTTCCAACTCTTTGCATATTTTGTCACACAACAGGGGGTAGCAAGGTGAGCGCAATCGAGTGCGTAAAAGCTTCGGCTGAAGCAGCAGCAGAGCAACAACAGCAACAACAAACATATACATATACTATGTATATACAAAATACGAGCAACAAAAAAAAAACAGGTTAAAGCGTTTTTAGTTGTTTCCCCCGTGCCCTACGCACCGCTTAGCTTACTCCCAACTATGCTGCTTTGCTGCCCCGTTGCAGAGTTCTATAAAATGCGTACCATTTGATTTTGGGGTGGCATTTTTACCTTACTTTTTATGCTGAGTATCTTCTCGGCGCTTCCTTATGTTACTCTATTCGGTTTTGTTGTCCTTATTGGTGCGTAAGTTGTTCGCATTTTGTTGGTACGCGCTGGGCATCCTTCTTACACATCGTTTTGGGTTTCCAAGCAGGCCACAGCAAGACCTTGAGCGTGTCCATGTGTGTGTGCTGTGCGCCTGTATCTGTGTTTGCTTGTTCCTGTATCTATGTGCGTGCGTGCGTGTGTATGTGTGTAACAGGAATGTTTGTGGCAAAGTTTTTTTTGTTTGATTTTTGTTTTAAAAATTGCAGAAAAAATTCTTTAGGGGGTTTTTATGTTTATAATGGTCGGAAGTTTTTAAATGGAATATTCAATGAAACAGTAAATTAAAAAACCCCAAATTGTACATCCGCACAATAAAGTTTAGCAAAATGGAAACAATTCTATATTTCTAAACAATTCTGCATTGTTGCAGCACTTATTTTTATAAAAATAAAATGTAATTTCACATATACTACTTACTGTAAGTACAGTCGAACTTCTCTGAAGTGGATTCGCACGGTAGAAGTTAAGATCGCTTTTTAACGTTGACTCAAAAAAAAAATCTGTAATTTTTTTGCGCGCTTTTATGGGGCACTCGTCTCTCGAAAAGTTAGAAAACAGGAAAAGGCTTCGACATTTCAATAGAACAATGCCTACTTGCAATAAAAATGTTAGGGTTATCTAAAGTACCAAAATGTTTTTCGAAAATTAGTTCGCGTGTATATAAAAAATTGTATCATTTCGCATGTTTTCCCATTACTCCAACCCTTAGCATTTCTTACAAGTCGGATTCTTATTTATTTTATTTATTTATTAAAGGAGTACAACTGAGAACAATTGACATTATATTTTAGAAAATTTATTAAGAAAAGAAAAATAGAGGGTATAACTAATCCTCGTATCTGGCCATATGGGTGAATTTTTTAACGACAAGCACCATCTCACATCGATAGCTGCCCAGAGACTTGGATTTACAATATAAAAGTTGAGAAAAGGAAGCAAGATAAAAATTAAATATATATAAAAAAAAAAGGTGCGGGACCATTGACAAAAAGAAAGACTCATAATATAGGATTGGTCAAGGATGCTCGTAGTGACAAGTCAAGATAACTTAGGATAGAAGAAGTGATACAATGAATAGACCGTTCGAAAGAGAGGAAATTATAAAAGTTATAATTAGAGCATAAGACATGGAAAGGATCGTGTAAATCGTAATTAGATGTACAAAATTGTAAGGCTAAAGGTCGAAAATTACGAGTTACTTTAGAAGGTATGAAAAAAGTAACTTTGTTAAGAAGAACATTGGAATTGATAAAACCGAGTAACAGCTTATCCAAGAATAACACGCCATGGCATGTTCTGAGATGATATAAGGAAGGCAGTTTTATAAGGCGAAGTCTATCAGAATATTAAATGAAGCTTTTTCAGCTACTCAACATTTTAAGTCTTTGAAAACTAGTAATATTTCTAATATATTTACTAAGATCAGTTTACCCTGTACCCAGGGCCGTAGAGAGAAAAACTGAGCCGAGGAAAATGTACCGACTCCTCTATTAGACCTTTAGTTTGAATCACGACAGTACGACAGTAATTACACAGAGCTCCCTGAGAAAGTTTTGGGTCTGGGGCGAATCCCTTCCTTTTCCCAATTTTTCGAAAGCCGTGCCAGTACCTATAGGTACAAAGGACAGGAAGGAAGGCGTGGCAGACCCCAAGTGATTTATACAAAAATGCTTATAACCTCGGGTAGCGGTCGAGCCATACTATAAGGGAAGGAACAATACCAAAGTTTCCACATAAGATGAAGTTTCATACACAAATATTTTTATATTTCCTGAGAGCCTCATTTTTGAGAATGGATTTTTTTGTAATGAATCTGTGATTCAAAATTGCCTTAATCTTTTGTAGCACTGAAATTTTCGCTGTTTACGCCGAAAAATTAAATGGCCACACAAAATAGAGGAATATAAAAAAGATAAAAAATTTTCAATGAAAATTTATTATAACTTCGAGATATCACAAAAAAGAATCCAAAATAAAAATACAAAAAAATCATTCCGTTTACAAGGCAGTTTTAACCAGACAATGTGGGCGATTCATTTTTGGAATCAGTCGAAAACAAAAATTTTTTGAATGTAGTTCTGTCAATTGTATCCTCTTAAGCTATCAATTAGAAGGTCAAAGAAAGAACACATTCAAATTTGTTTATGGTAGCTATATAAAATAATGGAACTATTGTGATCAAACCTTACACAAATGTAAAGTCTTACTACTGTTTCCAAAAACTAGAAAGATTTTTTATAAATCGAAAAATCTTTATTTATTGTTCCAAATCAATTTCGTGCCCTTCAAAATAGTCCCCTCCCAATATAATACATTTATGCCTCCGCCTTTTCCAGTCCTCGAAACATGCCAAAAAGTTTTCTTCGGATATAGCCTTCAGAGCGCGCTCCGATTCACATTGAATGTCTTCAATCGGCTCAAAACACTTTCCTGGGAATGGTCTTTTGAGTTTTGGAATTAGCCAGAAGTCACACGGAGCCAAATTAGGCGAATAAGGTGGTAACGGAACGATATTGGATGCATTTTTGTTGAAAAAATAACGAAGAATCAGTGCTGTTTTTCGAGAAAATTCTGCATTTTTGGTACCAATCGAGACTTGACACGTTGGAGGCCCAAAACGTCTTTCAAAATGGTATTAATTGATCCTTTTGATACGCCAATTTCATTAGTAATATCTCTTATAGTTAATAATTCTTTTACTTTTTGGATGTGAGCATCGTCAGTTGGGGTCGATGGTCGATCACGGCGCTCTTCGTCTTTAACGCGTTCTCTGCCTTCTTTGAATAATTTATACTAATAATAAGTTGGTGATTTTGGTAGTGCTCGGTTCCCGTAAGCTTTCTTCAACGTTTTTAACGTTTCTGCAGCATTTATTCCATTTTCTTTGTTGAATAATTTCAGACTTTGTAAAAATCGCCAAATTCACTTTTTGTGTCGCACAAAAACAAGCTTAACTCTAACATTAATGAATATTTTGACATATAATTTGGCATGGAAGTCAGTAACAGGTGTACGAACTTATAAAAAAAATTGAGGGAAAATATTTGTTTTTTATTCCTTCATAAAATTGTACATCTAGTTGACAATCGCAAAAGTTAAAACTAATACCATACCCCACCAGTAGCACAACTTATCGCTCCTAGTCGGAGCAAAGGGCGGATATACACACGCGTAATTTAAATAGAAAAATTTCGACTAGTTTTTGGACACAGTGGTATAAAAACAGAAATATCGTGACTAAGTTTATGCGAGTTGTCACTTATTTTTTCACTTCTGTGAAGTTTAACAAAAATTTGTCCACTATTTCATATAGCTGCTGTGCAAAAATTTAACCTGTTTTCTGCATTCACGCACTTTTTTGTGCCACATTATAAATTTGTTTGCATGTAGGCCCATACAGGTATCTGTTTGGGAACAATCTTAACATTCTCACAGTGCAATTTCTCCGCATGAGTTCTAAAGTGTATTGTCCTAGTCGTTTTTATGAGTCCCTACTGTATGTACAAACTGACTAGCCCCTAACGTAGTACAATTTTAATTAAATGCCAAAATGCAGGCAATAAAAAACTTGTTATAACAGAAAAAAAAACACAGTTTAATTACAACAGGAAATGATCAAAGTACACATCCCAACACACACATGCATACATACAGTAGTAGTTGTTACACATACCAACACTAACACACACACCCACACACACTTTACAATCCATCACATGGCTGATATAGAAATGGCTTTTAACTGTCAATTATGAAACTCAAAATGCATTTATCCTTGACAGGATGTTTGTGTATTTTTTTTTATTGGCTGCTTTTTCTATGTCATGCATATATAGTAAGGGAATCATGAAAAAATAAAGCTTTTAAAACGAACTGCAAACTAAAACAAGTGACAAAAGATGGCGCAGGAGAAGATGAAGCAAGAGCAGATACATAACAAACTCATCAACATGGCTGACATAGCTAAAAGAAGGCGGGCAACAACTTGGTGTAAGAATGGTAATGGTGATGATGATGATGATGATGATGGGACAACCTTAAACACATTGCAATGTCGCACAAGGAGGCCAATGGAAAGCCAAGTTACTATACACATATGTGCACATGTGTATGTGTTACCTGTATGTAGTTAGTTACATGTGTGTATGTAATATGCTGCACACTTAAAGTCTTTATGAGACAAGAGACAGCCAACCCCATTCATGTCAAGCTTACTAACTAACTCTTTATGTGATTGAGCAGCTGCAGCCTCTTTGTGTGCGCTTTGTCCTACATTTTAACCAGAAGACAGGTGTAAAACGAGAGAAATGCTGTAACAAACAATTACAGGGTTTTGGTTCCAATAGGGACCGACCGTGTAGCTTTTAATAGTTCATGACGGTCATGTTGTTTGTTTAGCTTTTTGTATATACTTTATTCTTCATCAGACGCTAAAGAGAAATCGTTGTGGGTTGCTTCAGCAGCGAGCAACTCGTGCGAATAATGAAACTTGATTAGTAAAATCGAATGGTCTTCTAATTAGTGAACAAATCCGAATTCCTTCTGAAAATTTCGCCACTGTGTTCAGATATAAATAGATATTGTCCAAAAAGAAGTGCCATTTTGAAACACCCGGTATTTCGGTAGCCGTCACTATTCGAAGCTTTTATTCTTTGAAGTAGAAACAACGGCATTACTAAACATGGTAACGATTGCCGGTCTATGAAAATTCACTCACGGAAATGGTGAACGATCCAATGACAGCCGGCGGTTCGCAATGCCTGACTTTTGGAGTACGTCGTGAAGCGCCTTGCCGGACCGTAATAACAGCATATTGGTGGCTTAATTGACGAAGCTATTGGGCCAAGCTAGTGATGTCGAATGAAAACCCGTGCATCGTTGTTCAAGAACAACTGAGAATATTGCTGCTGTAGCCCAAAGTGTCGACGAAAACCCAGGTTTGTCCATTCCTCGATCGTTCTTTAGAACTGGACATTCCACAAACGTTCTTACACCGTATTGTTGTCATAAAGACTGTGGGTCTTAAGAGCTTATTTAGTTCAGTTAACACAAGATGACGTCACAGTGCTACCGATCGCTCAACAGCGATCGTGTCTTTGCTGATTGGGTCCTTGAAATACATGAAAATGAACCGGAATTCCATCAAAAAATCATCTTGACTGATGAGGCCTTTTCCACCTCGGTGGCTACGTCAACAAACAAAATTGTCGCATCTGGTGCTCGGAAAACCCAAGAGTTATGTTGAGAAGCCTCTCCATCCTCAACGTGTGACTATTTGGTGCGGTTGATGGTCCGGTGGGGTCATTGGACCTTAATTTTTCGAAAATGGGGTTAGATCAACAGTTGCGGTGAATGGATTACGCTATCGAGAGATGATGATTAATGATTTTTTATGGTCGGAGTTGGATGGTAACGTTTATTTTCAACAAGACAGAGCAACGAGACCATTGCTCTTTTACGGGAAAAGTTTCCGGACCGTGATATCTCTCGAAGAGGTGATCCCAATTGGCCACCGAGATCTTGTGGTTTAACACCTTGCGACTTCTTCCTTTGCGGCCACGTGAAGGATCAGGTCTACGCCAACAGCCCAGCATCGATTCAAGACCTCAAAGATAGAATTCGTGAGTCTATCGAGGACATAGGGCAGCCACTTTGCGATTAGGTTATGGAAAATTTCATGAAAAGGATATGGTCCTGTAAGCGTGGTTGTGGTGGCTATTTGGCTGATGACGTTTTTCATTATTAACGACATACCTTTTTCTTTATTATGAAATAAACATCCGATCATTTATCTCAAAAAATTGAATTTTTCTTTGAATATCAAAATAACACCTCTTATTGGATAACCCTTTATATCTTTCTTTAGAGATAAGAGCAGTGTATTTTATGGAACGATTGCATTATGGGACTGTACTTCTTCAAAAGGAACTAGTAGGAGCTAGTACCAATCGATGATTACCAATTTTTTGAGGAAATTTTTGTACCGAAACCAAGAACACTCTGCATGATAGTTTTGATACAGTAAGATTTTAACACCTTACTTATAGCGAAGCAGAAAGAGGGTCTGTGTTCGACCTTACGTTTGCTAGTCCTTCATATGGGACGGCGAAAGGACCTATACGCATAGCGTCCACCAGGCCATTGTTACCCCTATGACATCACGGAGTCAGCAATTTGGTCAAAACCTCGCGCACATATGCTGGAGCCCGGAGACTCTTAGTGAGGAGGCCCTCTGCCTCATGGTTGATAACATCCAAGCTTACATAAGAGAAGAATGAATGCAGAAACAGACTTTCTGGATGACTCTTAGTGAGGAGGCCCCTCTGCCTCATGGTTGATAACATCCACGCTCATATAAGAGAAAATGCGAATAAATGCGCAAACAGCCTTTCTCGAGCCATTGAAACATCCTGCAATAGTGCGGAAACGAATTCTAAGCCACAAGCAGCGACCAGTCTACTGGTGGAATAAGGATATAGAGCAGGCTCGCCGAGACTGTCATGCCGCGCGACGCAGAAAGAAACGGGCATGTCTAAAATCCAACTTTCCTGAGCTTCTTTCTGGCTGATTTCCGAGCCAAACGAGATGCCCTAAGCAAAGCCATGAAACGAAGTAAGGCCAAATGCTGGCAGGAGTTATGCGACGAAGCAGATATACAAACTCGTCATGGAAAAGCTATGCAAACAACCAATGCCAACCTGGCCTCACCAGCTTGTACATATCGTGGCTACGCTTTTTCCCCCATAGCCATTTCCCATCGCAGAAGTAAGGCTAGGCAGTACCTTGGCGATACCACTGGCCGATGATGGCGAAATTCCGGACGCACTTTCCCGAATCGACTCAAACAAGGCGCCTGGGCCATATGGTGTCCCCACTAGATCGATCAAGGTCGTAATTGCTGCGCAACCACTAATTAATCCTGCAGTTAGAAATTTGGACACGCGTCTATAACTTCTAGCTAAGAATAACATGCTTGGAAAATGCTTACGTTATATGTGAAACAACATCGAGTTACAAAATTTTGCATTTGTAGAAACTTTTCCTCAAAATCATTCATTAGGACACTACTTGAGCTTACCGACAATGCTCAACAAAATCCCCTTTTCTTTTAGAAAAGTGTGAGAATAATTTCAAAAGAATTACTTTTCAAAAGTAAATATCATACTAAACAAAGTTTTCGAAAAGAAACCGCAGCAAACTGGCCACCCTACACAGCCGTCTCTACTAAAAACCACCTTGTAATCCTTAAAGTATGCAACAGCGTGGAACTCATGAAACCCAGCATTAAATAGGATTTTTCTGAAACCAAACTATAAGCAAATAATGTATCGATTAGCTCGATAAAGCTTAAGAGCTCTGTTTGTATGTATAAAGGATTGTGGTTTGAGCGGGAGGAGTGTGGGCAAGAACACAATAAATGCGTTTTGTAAATGCGTCGTAATAAGTAAATTATTCAAAAGCAGCAGCAGCAGCAGAAGCTGTGCGTGCTGCTGTGAAACATATGGAATTGGAACAACAATCAACGTACGTTGTTTACTTTGCGCTCTAACGTTAAACGTAAAGCCAGTCAACGACAGCGCCAAAGAAGGAAGTGAGACGACAAGTGGCTGCTGCTGTAACTGCTAAGGCTGTTGCTCTGCTGCTCTCTCACGCAGACAGCAGGGCGCTTCTAACGTAATGTGGCGCTTTGTTGCAATTACGACATCTTATTTGGGTCACAAGAGAGTCTCGCCGAGAACGTTTATGCGAGAGTTTACGCTCTCGCGACGACAGCAACAACAAAAGCAATGGAGCCTGCCGCACGTGTGGGAGCTTAAAAGCGCATTGCGTGTCGAGGCCAAGTGGAGGCTGCTGCTGCGTGTGTCACTTCCGCTGCCGCTGCTGCTGCTGCAATCTCAATGCACAGCTTTTGCTTGTGCATTAGTATATGTGCATGAGAGCGTTTGGTTTGACAAAAGACGAGAGAGATAGAAAGAGCGAGAAATGACTTTAGCTTTGGCTCTCGGTTTGTTGTGTCAACCTTGTCACTGTCTGTGCTCGAGTGGGTGTGTCGTCACGGACACCAAGACAGAGCCATCTTCAAGTAACCCAACTAGAATTCCCCAAGCCTTTAAGCAGGAACTGTTGCAACACAATCCAAACTTTTAATTGAGCTCAAAGTTTTGCATTTGCTAAATAAATATTAATTAGACACTTTCGTCAGGGAATATTTAAAAAAATATGTTTGTATTTTGAAAAACACTGAAGTAGGTTTTAATAAACTAGTAAAATTGTTTGGGCAAAATAGAGAGTTAGGGAATTTGAAAGTTTTAGCGCTAGCTGAGCTAGTGTTGCAAGCACAAGCTTGTGAATAACCCGTTGATGTTGCAAACTGGTGCAAAGTTAGATGGAATTATCGTACGAGTGCCAGTACATACATAGTTAAAATTTGAAGAGTTTTATTTGCTTCGGTTCTATCCAAGCTTGAAACAGAGTGTGTAAAAGAGATAATTGGGTTATTCACTTTATCGGACATACAATGTTTCCTATAAAAAGTCACACTTAAAAATGTGCATTTGCGACTTATACAGAAACTAGACTTCTTTGCTCGAAAGGGTTTTTTTTAAATGCAAGGATGAAAATATTTTTTAAGTGTATTTTTTTATTTATTTAGGTATTATTAAGTGCTTGCGTTCGCAAACTAGAAAGCTGTTTATAAATAACCTACAAAAGTATTACATCTTTTTTTTTAAATTTTATTCAAATCATTTCTTTGCATTAAGAGATCAGCAAATATATATTATACTGACAATAAATAGCATTCTTCTGATAACTTAAAAAAATCATGCCATACGATAGTTAAAAAATTACACAAATTTACAAATTTAAAAAATAAATTTGTGTCCTCAACATATTTTAGTCATTTAGGTAGTAAAAATCCGAAAATTAAGTCTAAACATTTTTTTATCAAACATATTTCAAAATATTTAAAAAAATCTATTTTTCGAAATTAAAAAAGTGTACTTAAAAGCAAATATCTCTAGTTATAGCAAACTGGTTTTAATCATTTATTTATTCATATATGAAATTTATTTTATCATATAATAAATTAAATTATTCTTAATTTTTAGCAAAGTTTTGAAAAAAGATAGATTTCGAAAGTGTATATATTAAAATAAAACTGTTCTTAGTTTTTTTTAGGGCTCCCAAAGTTTAATCGATTGCGAAGAAAATGAGTGGTTTTTTAATCGGTTATTACTAGATCGGAGAAAAATATGGATATGATAGGTATTATTGTAAAAAGTGTCCATTTGATTTTAAAAAAATTTGGTTCAACCGAGGTGCCCCGCAGTGGAATACCCTGTAAGTTTTCTTTCGAAACATTTTTTTCTCCATATCCATACTAAGAACTTTCCAATTGAAATTAATTTTTTTTGGGTGATATTCGAATTTTATACCTATAAATAATATGTATATAATTTATACCTATGGGGTATGTTTTAAGTAGATATGGTGAAGGGTGTGGGAGGAACTACGGTAAATCGATTGCGGGAGGAGGGGGATCCGCATCGATAAAATGTGGATGTGGATTTGTTCATTAGAGCCATATGAATCAGCTTACCAAAAATTGTGATTCAAGGTTACCATAATAATAACTATTTGACTCTACCTGAGTCAAATATTGACGCAGTTTATGAACAAGGGGAGGTGAAATTTGTACTATATATTTTTGAATCTAAATTTAGCTGTATTTGTCCGATATTGTTCATTTTTGGCACACAAATGCGTGGAACTAGTTCTAGTTCTATGCGTTCGCATCACTCTGTTAAATTTCAGATGATATTAATATTAAACGGTGTGACCAAAACCCGCGAAAATCTACTGGATCGGGGAAAGATATTGACATGATTCAACAAACTTAATCTTCTGAGGAAATATGCGCACCAGCTGTTTGGTGTCTCTAGCTGTTCTAGTCTCCAAGATCTAGTCGTTCATACGGGCGGACGGATGGACGGACATGGCTCAATCGCTACCACGCCTCCTTCTGACCGTTACATACATTGCACAAATCTAGTTTACCCTTTGTACCTATAGGTACAGTGTAAAATTACCGCGGATTTTATTACCTAAATGGTATTCAGAAAATTCAAAGTTAAGGTATTTATAAGTTGTCGCAGGTATTGTAATGATACAAGTGTTGAATTCGGAAGCTTGTAAATCTATTCTTGGAGTTGCAAAATGCCTCCAGCTGTTTGTATTGCGCGAACATAAAAATACGTTATAATTTGAATTATCATAAAATATGTACCATATATTTATACATATTTCCATAAGGGAAATATGGAAATAAGGAAATTCAATATGGTTTCCACCTCAAAACAACTTTTTGCTTTACATTTGAAATTCCTGACTCTAAGGTAACTGGAAAATCTATTGACTCCCATTTCTTAAGACTTTATATTTCCAGAATCTCCACTAAACACAATGAATCTTTACAGCATTGCAGCTCTTCAGAAATAGTTGATAATTCTCTCGCATGATCATGTTCCAAGACAGCAATGTAATGAAAATAATCATTTCTATCTAATCTTCAAATTCAATATATATGTAAGTTCCTATGAGCCCTACAAGGACTAGAGGGCCGCTAAATCAAATCAAATTCAATACCGCCCTGTAAGGGCCATAACGTATTCCGTTGCGTCCCTAATTTTTTTTCTTATTTTCCCCCCTCTTTTACCTTTTATTTTCAGCGTTACCTCACCAACGATTTCTTTCGAGTTCCCAGCTTAGCCTATTCACTTCCATAAAACAAATCAAGTCAAGTCTTTGTTTAAGTAGTTAATTAGATAATTTAAATCCACCAAACATTCAATTGCCCGTGCAATTAATCCCAACAAATCGATGCTCAGGCGACGTTCCCTCATAGCCCATAATCTAATTAGGCGTCAAGTGCTTTTACCAACTAACGTCGTCAACTCTTTCATTAGGCGACACATCCAAGCTCCGCCAGCTCTGTCACACTCATTGTGGGTCTCGGTCTCGGTCTTTTATGAGGCAATTAAAATGTTAAATGTTTTAAAGGCGACCAGACGCAGGAGATGTCTAAAATCTCATTTTAATTAATTCGCCCCCCGTGGCCATGAAAGGGCGTTAAGTGTTGTTTAAGGCAACAACAAGAGAGAGATGAGACAAAAGTCTTTAAGTTGCTTAAATGATGCATTGGTGTCTTATTTTTTGAAATAAATGTGGGTCAAAATAGATGAAAATTTGAGTGCTTAATAGCTTGGACTATTAAGGATCTTATATAATAAAGCAATAGAGTTTATAGCCATGTATAATTTTGGCTTTTTTCGAGTTATTCTGGGAGCTATATTATATAGCATTGATACCAAAAGAAGATATGGATCTCCCTAAAGATGTCCGACGTCTTCTTCTCTAGTCTCCCTGAACATACTTTGGGGATCTCCGACGTCTTCTTCTCTAGCTTGATCTGCATCTCCGTCTCCCTGAACATACTTTGGGGATCTCCGACGTCTTCTTCTCTAGTCTCCCCATGAACATACATTGGGGATCTCCGACGTCTTCTTCTCTAGTCTCCCTGAACATACTTTGGGGATCTCCGACGTCTTCTTCTCTAGTCTCCCTGAACATACTTTGGGGATCTCCGACGTCTTCTTCTCTAGTCTCCCCCTGAACATACATTGGGGATCTCCGACGTTTTATTCTCTAGTCTCCCCCTGAACATACTATTGGGAATCTCCGACGTCTTCTCTGTTCTACTACGATCTCCGTCTTCCTGAACATACTTTGGGGATCTCCAACGTCTTCTTCTACTAGTCTCCGCTGTAACATACTTTGGGGATCTCCGACGTCTTCTTCTCAAGTCTCCCTGAACTTACTTTGGGGATCTCCGGCGTCTTCTTCTCTAGTCTCTCTGAATATACTTTGGAGTTAACCGACGTCTTCTTCTCTAGTCTCCCTGAACATACTTTGGAGATCTCCGACGTTTTCTTCTCTAGTCTCCCTGAACATACTTTGGGGATCTTCGACGTCTTCTTCTCTAATCTCCCTGAACATTTTTTGGGGATCTCCGACATCTTCTTCACTAGTCTCCCTGAACATACTTTGGGGATCTCCGACGTCTTCTGTAGTTAGAAGATTATGTCAAAATTCTGCTAAACATCTTTGGACACACGAATTCGGAAAATAAGGTCTAGGTGTTTTTTTTGTAGCTAGTCAAAATTCTATTGTGCTGGGTTTTTTAATCCTTCGGATTCCGATTCATATCCATTCAAAATTAATTACCTGCTAAAAAGTGTTTTTTACGACTCGATAGATTTAATTAAAGTGACCCGACCCGTTTCACTTAATTTGAGCCATAAAAAAATAATATATGCAATATGATGGATGAGCTTGCTTTTAAGCTGACATAGGAGAAAGACTTGGCCCAAGAGAAAACTGCCTGCAAAGCAGTCCAGTAGATGCCTGTGTGTGTGTATGTGCATGTGGGAGACACCGACAGATTGAGTGTGTGTGTGTGTGCCGTGTGTGTGTGTGTGCCGTGTGTGTGTGTGAATTTTGCTGGTTAAAGTTGCTGCTGCCCAAAGTAACTATAAAAATTCGTATTGCATACACAAAGGCGCTCACATAGGGGCACACATACACTCAATCTGTCGGTGTCTCCCACATGCACACACACATGATTGTTTGACCCTAGACAAAAAAGGACCAAAAAGCACCTGCGGGATTAATGAAATATGCAAAAAGCAGTTATCAGGCTCTCCCTACTTTCATATATATATTTTACAAACTGACAGAAAAACTTTCTGATTAAATTACCTTGGGAATTGCATTTGCGTTTAGACCCTGCAACATTGTATTTATAGGCCTGAGTCATTGAATAAAATGGGCCAACAAGCGTAACTGCCACGCCTATTAAATATGTAATTATTCATAATACACTGACACATATAAAATATAATAGAACCGGCCATAAATTAATTTATACAAATTCTTGGCATACTCTTTTCTCTCGACTCGACTCGACTCTTAAGTGCATTGTTTGTGTGCAAACCAAATTTTTAGCTGCCTAGTAAAGTATATAGTTTAGTACGTATGTATATACATTGTATATAACCTATACATATATATAGAATAAAATGTAAACACAAAATCTTGACGATGCGAATCGAAGCAGAGCAAAAACAGCGACGACTACGAAACAAGTTGATCGAACATGAACGAAACAAAGGCGCAACAACTGACTAAGAGTAGAAGAATCAAAGACAACAACCACAACAATAACAACAACTGCAACAACAACAACAAAATATAGACGACGACATTTCGTTTATAGCATCATCGAGAAACAACAATAAAAGAGCAACGCGAAAAAGTTTGGGAACATAATGTTTGAGACATGCCGAAATTTTGATACACTAACTTTTTTTTTTTTTGTAATAATTTATTATTTTTTTAGTTAATTGTTGTAAGAAACTGTTTCTATCAGAACGTGTATTTCTCTAGCTCTAAACTTTATTAGATGTGCCGTTTTAGGATAATCAGTTAAGTATAATCAGGCCCTACAAAGAAAAGGGGGGGATTCCACTCTGACCAGGAGTTTTAAAGGGTCCCAATGGAATTACTATCATACTTTCGCTATTCAAGCTAAAGGTATAATAGAAGGGTTGGTAAATTTTGGCCCGGGTCCGGATTTCGTCTCTACGGCCCTGTGTATAATGCATTTTTAACTTTTCAAGATATAACCATTAAAACTAATGCAAAATAAATATAATATCATGTTATTTCTATTGTTAAGTTCACATAACCTATGTACAAACGTGAAACTTAATAGCTATTTTAAATTGCAGAAAACCTTTAGAAAATTAAATGCGATTTAAATATGCATTCCATAATAAACAAAAATTTGTAGTAATAAAAAAATTTTCTTTCGACACCTCATTCCGTTACGTAAAGATTTTGGAAACCTTTCACTACAAGCTTCGTTGGATTTTTCTATCATCCATCTACCAGCTTTTTAAAAAATACTTCGTTCCAAATAAAAAACATTCCACGTAAAACAAAAAATATTTGAAGTATTTGCAAATTTGTCACCTCGTTTCGTTACGTGACGATTTTTATACAATTTCACTCTACCTGCAAGCGTGGTAGACGATGATTTTTCTTTCATCTCACTGTAACTACAAACTTTGATTAGGAACTTCGTTAAAAATAAAAAAACATCCCACGCAAATAAAAAAAAAATTGGAAGTAATCAAATTTGTCACCTCATTTCGTTACGTGACGATTTTTCTAACATTTCACTCAACCTACAAGCGTCGTAAATATAATTAGTTTGAAATAAATATATTTTTGTAAATATTATAAATATTTTGTGTAAATTTGATATAAAAGGACTTAACCGTTTATGCTGGGAAGATTAAATAAAAAAATATATAAAATTAATTCTTATCAATAATATAATTAATAAATAAAATTGCGCTTAACTGGTTAAGCAGAGAAACCACAGAATTATTGTTATAAGCATACTTGTCTTATGTAGTAAAATATATAGATTTTATTCAGTCTAAAATGCTTTAAATGTAAAATTTACAGAAAAACAGAAAAAATATGACCTTTTACTGTAAACAGGAAGATGATCAAAAAAGGAATCACTTCAAGATGATCTCTAAAGGTAAAGAGCAAGATGATCACCAATACTCTGTTTTTTACCCTTTCTTGCAGTTAATAACGTTTAGGTTAGAATTACATCTTAAAACTATCTTGTGTAAATCTACTTGTATAACCAAATGAAAGATGATCATCAAGAATGAAATCAGATCAACTATATACCTGTATCTCTGGGTTGCGTGCTTCTAAGAGCTAAGAGCTATGCAAATATTGAACAGTGTTTTTTGTATCTTTTCTGCAGTTAAAAACTTAATATCGTTTCGGTCAAAAATTCTTGTAAAAACTATTTTTATACCCTGTACCATATGGTACTAAGGGTATATTAAGTTTGTGCAAGCCGAAAATGTATGTAACATATAGAAGGAGACGTCGGAGACACCCCAAAGTTACCTAAAATATGATCAGGGTGAATAGAGAAGTCGATATACCCATGTCCGTCTGTCCGTCTGTCCGTCCGTCCGTCCGTCCGTCCGTGTGAACGCCTAGATCTCAGAGATGGTAAGAGCTAGAGTTACCAAACTTTCACATTAGATCCCATATTATTCCATAGGAGGCAAGTTTATTTTATTTTTTTGATATCGGGGATAAATTATATAGCTCCCATGGGGGTGTTTGAGACGACCTCGACAAAAAAAAAGCGTTTTAGATGAATAATTCGTTTGTTTATGAAGATATCGTAACCAAATTTGGTATTCGAAAGTTTTTTATAGTTCCCAATCACTGTACCAAATTTGATCGAAATCGGTTGACTATATCATATAGCTCCCATAGGACCGATCGGCCAAAATAACTTTTTTAAAGAAAAATTCGCTATATTTCGTTTTTTAATAAAGATATCCTAACCAGATTTGGCGTTTGGAAATTTTTTAGACCACTTAAGCAATGTGCCAAATTTGAACAAAATCGGTTGTCTATATCATATAGCTCCCATAGGTCCGATCTTCCAAAAAATCGATTTTTTAACAAAATTTGTTGTGTTTCGTTTGTTTGTTAAGATATTGGGACCAAATTTGACATTCGTGAGTATTTTGTAGTTCTTAAGCACTGTACCAAATTTAATCCAAATCGTTTGACTAGATCATATAGCTCCCATAGGACCATTCGGTCCAAAAACACGTTTTTTATACAAAATTCTATGTGTTTTGTTTGTTTGTAAAGATATTTGAAATAAATTTGGCATTCATAGCTTTTTTAAGGTATTTAAGCACTGTGTCAAATTTTATTGAAATCGGTTGACTATATCATATAGCTCCCATAGGAACGATCGGTCAAAAAAAAAACTTTTTGCTTAAAAATTCTTCTGTTTTGGGTTTTTTGTGAAGAAATCGGACTTTATTACAAGCTAGTGGTACAGGGTATCCTAAAGTCGTCCGCGCCCGACTTTACGTCCGCCATTTTTTTTGTAAATCTGTCAAATCTGTATATAGAGTTTTGTGTACCACAACCCAAACGCCATTAACAGACTTTCACTGTTCTCATCCAAAACATAGTAATGATGTAAACTAAATTAAGGAAAACTATTAGAATCAAAGCAGAGTCACAAATCGACATTTTGAACAGATCTTTAAATATTATGCAGTTTTTGCCACATATAAAAAACCTCTCTATTATATACTAAAATTGAGATCATAATTTCTACCATGTGAGAACGTAAAAAATTAAGATCATCATATTTACCATGTAAGAACGTAAAATATGGTTTAGCTAGCATAAGTTAAAAGACGAAAAACGCAATTCCTTTGATAATATTTAAAGAGTTGATAATTTTAGAAATCAGATTTTATAAAATAAAAAAAAAAATAAAAACTAGTACGATTAAAATATAATAAAATAAACAAAAAGCACGCGTGAATCATCAATATCTAAGTGGGGCGAGGTTATTATAGAACGAGAAAGTGGGCAGTAGTTACTACTACTCTCGTCCTTATCTCCTAGAGGAGCATTGAGACAGTGTTACTCAAGCTTAATTAAAATTTTTCTTAAATGAACTTTTTTAAAGAATGGTTCTTTATAAAGTAAATTAATCCAAGAAAATAAAAAATCGTTATCAAAAAAATCAAAAAATTACGTAACAAAATTATAAGATTGAAATTTATTCTAAGTTATAAAGATTACGGGTATAATATAGTCAGATGCAAACGCCTTCAGCGCAAAAATCAAAAAATATATTTGTAATTTTTTTCATTAATTAACTTTTCGGCCTACTCGGTATACTCGATTCCTTACTCCTACTCGACTCCTTATATATAATACAAGATGCAATAACTTGATAACGCCATCTAGTAAAAAACACGAGCATGCCTAGCGACAGCTACGATCGTAGCCGGAACAAAAAAAGACGGTAATAACGAAGCGTAAAAAATTTTTTAAACATTTTCTTTTTACTAAGTTTGTCATATAAAACGTAATAAACTCGCTATTACCGACTTTGTTTATAATATATTAATTAAAAATATCACAAGTTGCAAAAACTAGCTTACGCCATAAAAAATGGCGACGCTTAGAAAATATTTTTATATGGCACAGGGACCACCAATTTCTTTTAACTAAATTTGTCATAGAGAAACTAATAAGCTCTCTTAAAGAGTATACATTCAGAAAAGCACAAGGCGTGCTGTCTGTTTTAGTTATAGTAAAGTTTATTTACAGTTAGCATTTGTAAATATCAATGCAAAGCCCAATATATGTATATAAATATGTACAACGATATGTTATATGCATATACATAGTTGTATAAATAATCTATACTAAAGAAATCTTGGCAAAAGTAATGGCATCAGGGCGCTAAGAGTTACGTTTTGCCCGGGTTGATGAAAAATCAACGAAAATATTATCAAACTGACGACATAAAAAAAAGACGCAATCGTTTGTTGATGTGATGCCTGCTAAGTGGGGTAAGGAAATGGCTCTTCGCAAAATAGATTTTCAATAAAGCACCACTCGAGTCGAGCAGGGCAAAACACACAGCCATTCCAAATCTATTTTAAAAACAAACAATACATTTTTTTGTAATACAAAAAATAAGGCTGAAAACTCCCGTTGCTAATCTGTGAATTCCTTAACTGCTCCGTACATATCTGAAAACAGTCAATATGTTTAGATCATATTATAAACATTATTAATAGGAATATCCAAAAATCCCCAAAAAATACACATTTTTTCAAAGTTTGGTATAGAAACGAGTAATAAGCTTGGAAAATGTTTGCAGGAACTTATAATAAGTTTAGAAAATTTTTGCAAGAACTTCCGAGTCTCTTGTAGAAAAGCTGTGACTATATACACTACCTTACAATAGAACATTTGGGTATGGCAGGCAGGTGATCCTTAAATACTCTAAAATATCTCGAGTATGCAAACTTTGTTTCTTTAAGGACAAATATTTACAGGAAATTTGCTATTTTGAAATTGATATCTTCTGCAAAATGAAAGATTATCATGTTCGGATTACTATGCGATTCAATTAAGTTTACTAAAATAAATTGTAAAGATGCGACGAGTGAACCGAAACCAAAGAAATAGTCAAGCAGAATAGTCTGCTCTGGATAAATAAGTTTTATTTAAGCCCAGCTTAAGAAGCCTGCTCTAAGAACACACTATGATTTAGGCTGGTTTCTGGGAATGAAGCCTGTTCCGCATAGATAACGCCTCATGCACCACAGCTTAGTATGTTCTAATAACTTATAAACGTTCGATTGGTATTAATACTAATTATATAGATATGTAATATGTATGTATATAAGTACATAATGCACCCAACATAAAGTACATAATGCACACAAAATACAAAATGCTAACTTAAGCCCAGTCACAGGCATTAGCTTTAAGTTGAACCCATTTTCAAATCGTTCAAATTATTTCCTTGGAACTGATTTTAGTTGTACGATTACAATTTCCGAGAATCGGCAGACAACCCTTTGCGGCTGCCTGCCTGCAAGGCCAGACTTACAAAGTAGCAGCCGGTGTTCTAGCCATGTTCTGCCTTGAAAATTGTTTCGCATTACACTTTGGCATTTAAAATAGCACGTACTTAGCAAAATCATGTTAAATTCATCTAATTGTTTTATAAAAAGTTGTGAAATAAAAAATGTTGCCAAAATTCTTTTTTAGACTTACCATTTTTAGTTGTGCTGCCTGCAAGCAGTAAAATTTTGCACACTTGCATTGTTGTGGATGGGGTGGTTATTGGTTTGTATCGCTTTATTCTTTTATTTGTTAAGATTGCCCGAAGTCTTATGTCTTTTTTACGCAGCAGCAGCTAAAGCTGCTTAACTATTTATGATTTATTTTGTTAACACTTGTGCACTAAATGTTTATAATATGCACAAAGAAAAACGAGACTTGCAAAATATAAATGTATTTTGACAAATTGCTGTGTGCGCTACGCAACACTTGCTAAATAGTGTTCTTTTGACAGCTTGACTGGTGGATTATGCAACACTGTTAGTTTTGTTGGAGTCGAATACTATCGATATGTCGATAACAATGTATGTGTTTATTTAGCAACACTAACCAACTTTTATTTTGGGCGCCAATTTTTAGTATTTTGAATTAAGCTATTTTATCAGAAAATGATTTTTATGGCATTATTACTTAAATTAAGATTTAATTTTATGCTTTTGGACAACATTTAATACTTTTAATATGATTAAGAAGTTTTCATAGAGCGATCTAGTTCCTACTAGATGTATCTTTAATGTAATATCTCTGGCAATATTATTTGCGTTTAGAAATGAGTGAAAATTCGGAATATTATCGTCATATTTTACTTTTCAATTATAAAAAAGTAAGAATGCATTGCAGTTGCTGAAAAAATTTGTGAAGTGTACAGAGACGATTAGACGACTAGAAAAACAGCACAAAATTAGTTAGCTCGCTTTCGATCTGATAGTTTCGAAAAAGTCGATGAAATCGTTCAAAAAATTGAGCAAGACAGGCACATAAGCAGCGTAAATCATTTGAAGAAAGCTGGATACGAAAAGAAGTTTGAAAAATTTAAATGACCGAATTACATCAATTCTAAAGCAGACGATTACGGACGATGAAAAGTAGATCCAATTATGACAATAACGTGCGATTAACGTGGGATAAGCAGGGAATTGTTATGAGCTTCTACAACCTGGCCAAACGATTGTCAACAATTAACAAGATTCAAGCAAGCTATTCACTTTAAACGACCAGAATTAAATAACAGAAAAGATGTTGTTTTTCACCACCAGGCCATACACATCTTTGATGCCTTCAAAATATAGCCCGAATGATGTAGCTTCATATTATCATTTGCTTCGATCTTTGCAGAACTCTCTTGATAGCTTAAATTTAAATTCCGCGGATGCCTTTAAAACGCACTTTCATCAGTTTTTCGCTCAGAAAATCCAGAATCTCATAGAACAGATGGAATAATAGCTTTAGCCGAAAACTACAGATTATTAATCAAAACGGCACATATTTAGTTCAATAAAGCTTGTTCAAATAAAAAAAAAATTTAATTAATATTTGATCAAATTTGTAACCGAACTTTTTCGGATACCCAATATTTATTTAATTTAAATACAATTCGCATAAACATTTCGAGGAACGCCACAACTTAAATTGGTTGCAGCTTTTGAACTTCACACATAATTCACTTTGTTTTTTAATTAATTTTTGAAAATAAGGCAACATTTAAAAGAAATTTCGTGCTTTAAGCCGGGTGCAAATTACTGTTTAAATCTTTGGTGCGTGGTGCTGAGTTTTTAGTTTTGTTTTTGTTTTCTTGGTGGTTTTTGTTTTGTTATCTCTGCGGCAGTTTTGAAAGTATATATACATAATGGAATTCATTTTTTACGAATTTCAAGTTTTTACAATAATTTATTTAGGATTTCGACATAATAATTCTCAATTTGTTTTTCGGAAACACTTTCTGCTTAATAAGATAATAATCATATCTCAATTTGTTTGTTTTACGGAAACACTTTCTGCTTAATAAGATAATAATCATATCTTTCATGAGTCGTACTTGGTTGGTACATATGGTTCTTTTTAGTGTTAATAGTCTATCTAAACTAGCTCCAAGCGTTTCATTTCCTTGAACAATTCATGACCCATCTTGGCTGGACTTCTAGTCACAATGACGCCGGCTTGTTCAAGCGCAGCAATTTTATCGTTGGCACCGCCTTTGCCGCCAGAAATAATGGCGCCAGCGTGACCCATACGACGACCGGGTGGCGCCGAGACGCCAGCAATAAACGAAACCACAGGCTTAGCCTTGATGCCCTGTAAACAAAACAAGAACAATTAATAGCTACTATTGCATAAGCTGACAAGTCAGTTATGCTTACCGTATTGAACTCAGTCAAGTAGTCAGCGGCCTGCTCCTCAGCAACACCACCGATTTCACCAATCATAATAATGCCCTTGGTGTCGGGATCCTTGAGGAACACATCCAGACAATCGATAAAATCTGTGCCATTGAAGGGATCACCACCAATGCCCACGCAGAGAGTTTGACCCAAGCCAACTTCAGTAGTTTGATGCACAGCTTCGTAGGTCAGGGTGCCTGAACGAGAGACTACGCCGATCTTGCCGCGTTTGTGTATATGGCCAGGCATAATGCCAATTTTGCACTATAGGGTTGCAATAGAGAAGGTAATCATTAACTAGTTATTCATAAATTACGTCAAACAGTCCAGGCGATAAGCAGCACGATAAATAAACAATAATAATCGCATATAAATTGGCGCATAGAACAAACAAAGCGCGAAACCGGCCAACGCGTAATCGCATTGAACTTTGTACTCCAGCCCAAGCTTATCGCTGTGCTGTCAAACAATATCAACTTTCAAAGCAGCATCTCTTATACCAACCTGTTCGGGCGCAATAATACCGGGGCAATTGGGTCCAACCAGTCGAGATTTGTCCTGTCGCAATAGTGCGTGCTTTACTCGCACCATGTCATGCTGAGGCACACCCTCGGTAATGCACACAATTAGTGGAATTTCAGCTTCCAGCGCTTCCATTATGGCTGCGGCAGCGCCGGGTGGTGGCACATAGATGACGGTGGCATGAGGATCAGTAGCCTTTTTGGCTTCGGCTACCGATGCAAACACAGGCAAACCCAGATGTTGAGTGCCACCCTTTTTGGGTGAAATACCGCCAACAAGCTTGGTGCCATACTCCAGCGCCTGCTGACTGTGGAAGGTACCCTGTTTGCCGGTGAAGCCCTGGCAGATGACACGGGAATTGCCATCGAGCTTCAGATTGCCTCGGGTCTTGTTGTATTGCGAGCTGCAACGCACGCCGGCAACGAAGCCATCTAAACAAATAAATTATAATTAACGCTTGCAAATAAATGCGTAGTGGGGAAATGTGGGGGAGAAACTAAGATTAAGAAACAAAAAAGTTCGCGAAAATTTCTATGGACTGCAGTTAAGGCATGTTTTTGAGTAAAAAGAAGACGGGTTTAAATTAGGCCGGTATTAAAGTAATACATAACTTTAGTGTAAAAGCGATCTTAGAAAAAATGGCGGACGGAAAATCAGTAAATCGAAATTAATCTTCTTGTAAAGTTCTTGCAACTTTTAAAATTATGTAAATTTACTTTCCATATGTTAAATATGAGTAGATGCAAAAAAAAAGTCGATCTCCGGTGGTTTTACGCAACGCACGCTTAAGAAGATTTTAAAGCCGATCGAGAAGACAACTAACTTGTAAAGTTCAAGGTGCATTTCCAATATGATCATGTTAAGAAAATGACCGAAGATAGCAGATAAGAGTATTTAAGACGTTACTTATAGCTTTAACTCAATTAATGTATCCCTCGCTCACCTCTAATTGAAAGTATAAACTTTCATTTACCTTGGGGTCGGTCACATGCACAGGTCAACCTTGAATATGGCCCCTTGCCCATGCCGCCCTCCGCCCACAACTATGCAGATTCTCTGCTTCTTCTTCGCGCTGACACACCGAGCGCAACACAGCGGCCACGTCGTTTTGGGTGCTATTATTTTACATTTACTACGGTTGGTTAATTTTTTCAATTAATCCAAATTAAGCTGATTTATGGCGCTTATCGGCGAGGACACTTGTTATGCACTTTGTTTTTCATTCCCCAAATCTTGCAGTTATATAATTTTGGGCACATTCATTTAATGGCTAGTTTTTTGCAAACATTTTACTTACCTCGCACTTTAAGCAGCGCTCTCATTGAAGCAGCCATATTATGTGTGTTAGTTATTCGTGCGATCGCTTGTGCAAAAATCTAGGAGAATTGCTTGATTTATAGTTTAAAAGCGTTTAATTACTGCGACGACGACCGCGGCTGCTGCTGCTTTACAGACACTTTTCTGCGACCAACAAGTTTGGCAACACTGATTTTATGCTACCGATAACACCGCCGATAGCTCATTTGCATAAGTAATCGAAAAGGCAATTTGCAACACTTATGCGCTTAAGCAGCTGAATTCGAAATTAAATAACTCGGTTTGCATTTTATTTAAATTATTTTATGCTGCTTATTTCACACAGTTACCATAGTTTCCATATTTGAGAACTAAAGAATACACCCAATATATAAACTTCTGGACTATACCTTTATTTCACAAACTAAAAAGGGGCATTTCAAACTATATGCCTACATAACTATATTGCCTCAAATGCAAGTATTCTTAATGTTTTAAATCTACTTTTTTAAAATTTGTGGTGTACTTATTATGGACTAAGACAAAGTGGTACATACAATTCGCGTTTAAACAATACCATTCATAAGTATCCTTATACTTCACTTTGTCTCTGAGAAGAAAACGTTTTAAAAACTTTGCTAAGGCAAGAGTAATAAATTAAAAATTTGTAAATATCTGTGTTGCTTCTTGCTTTGAACGGAGGGTTATATTTGTATCAAGTCTTTCTTTAAAGTACTTTTGTCACACTCTTAATATCATCTCTTCTAATTGAATTGGTTTTCCTCGGCATTACGCTGTGGGATCTCTTCAAATTCCTCTCTATTAAATGCATTTTCCTCGCCACTTTGCAAACGCTGATACACCAATATGGCACTACCAGTACGTGCTTGCACTTGCTTCAAAAGAGACTCCAGCTTTGGAGATTTGGTACCCAGCGCGCTGGACCAATTGTCCAATTGAGCCTGGGATTCAATCAATTTGTTGTATTGTGCATGCTCTATTGTGTGCAAAAGTTTGTAGTTTATCAAGAAATCGCTTATCTTATCCTTAAGCGTATCAAAGAACACAACATGAGAGGGCATTGCAGTGCGTGGATGCACGGGCACATGGGAGCGAAGCCAATGCATTGGAGAGTCAAAGAAACGATCGGCTTCATCCTTATAGTTTAGCTTTTGTTGCAGATTGGGCTCGCAGGTGAGGAAGCGCATGGTTATATTTTCGTGAATGTGGCTGGAAGACAAAATGTGTTTTAGTAGATTGCAGTTTTTAAAAAGTTATTTAATTTAAAGACTTACCTATAATAAGGCGTTGAATGGCAGGGCATAAGATAGAGTATATTGGCACGATGATCGCGCTCATCGCGGTAATCATGAGCAATATCATGCAGCTTGGGCATCAGGTCAATTGGTCCCTTCTGGTGCACGGTGCTCAGATACCATGCAGGCAACACATTGCCCGCTACAATGACCACAGCTATAGCCCAAAGTAAAGTACGGGAGGCGCGATAACTTAAACGTGACAAGGCTTCAGAGGTCACGTATAGGCAAAGTGGCAGCAGTGGTGACACAAAACGGAACTCCTTGTGCTCAACCAAGCTTAACGTAACCAGCGTTAATAATATAGTGATAAGTAGCTGCTTGTTGATAAAATACTTTTCGGGTTTGCGCACGGTTTCGATAATAGCATAGATAAAAGGCAAAGTGGTAATGCCCAGCACAGTAGGCAGACCAACAGTAAAGTACCAGTGCCAAGCATGTGAGCCATAGAAGCTGCCCACATTGTAGACAATATTGTATTTGAGGAATTCATAGGGAGTGACAATAAATCGTCCATGCCAATAGCTGTCTATGGCTACGCCAAGACCAAAGACAATCAAACTATAAAGAGAATACGATTTATTAACAACTTCATGGCATAACAATATTTTAAACTTACCCAGTTGGTAGATAACGCTTTACAACCAATTGCAACCATGAAAGCTTGGTTTTGCGTAAATGGTTGATGGCCAGTGGCAGCCAAACAATGCCAGCCGTGGGTCGCAAGAAGCAACAGATGGCTGCAGGCCACAAATACAAGGTACTTTCACCCCACCAGGGATAATAACTTAGCGCTATGGTCGTAAGCGACGCTTCCAGAGTGTTGCTCAGCGTGCGAGAACCCGTGTAGAACCAAAACCAAGGCACAAGTATCAAAAACAAAGCCCACTTACGCTTGCCAGTCCAAACGTAAAAGCGATAATCCGAATAGGTTGACAGCAAGGCTTGAAGTATGCGCGGCACCAAAACAAGCAATTGCACGCTGTCCAGTTGCAAAAGTGCGAGTATTTTGTAAACACCGGCTATAAGCAAGGGATACAGGTAGCTGCGTATGCCCTGTACCCATTCCCAGGTAAGATAGCCATAGCTAAAAAGGATTTTATAGCATTAAAGTCCATCATAATAACACTAATTTTACTACATACCCAAAGGTCAATTTGTGTGCCACTTCTAGACTCTGCCAGTACTCATCTGGTACATAGTAGGTCTGTACTACAAAAACAGAAGCCAAACGCACCGCCAAAATGAGCGCGAAGACGTACAGCAGCTTCATCGTTGACGGTTTTTAAAGGCGCTGCGGGGGGTGCGCTTCACTTAAAATGTTAAATGCGATATTATTTGGTATCCTATGGAATATTAATATCAGTTTAGTCAAAGTTTTTACAAAATTACATATTATAGTTTTGCTTGCAATATTTTGTTTCACTTATTGCGAACATTTGGCGGCGAAAAATTTATTTGAGCGTACCTAACCTTAAATCGTCGCACCTTTCGTCACTGTTTTGCCGTATATATTATGCATTCAAATTCTTTTAAATAAGAATTTTATGTTTTAATGGAATTTTATGCTATTTTAGCTACAAAAAGACACAAATACATTTGGCGCGAGTTGTTTGTGTGAAAGTTTAGAAATTCTGCCTATAAATAACGCGAAAAGAAGAGCAAAGCAGAGAGCGACTGGACGCCGCTAGAGTTGTGTCATGCGGCATCAGTTCAAATGAACGCGTCATTGATACGAACTATTGAACTAGGTCCGTGAGTCACGGGTTGTTCGCAAAAGGCGTTAACCAGAAACCAACTACGCACTTACCTATTTAAGTAATATCTTTTCTTAATAACTCCAGTGTCTAGCGTGATAAAATTCCTAATTATAAACTAAAGCAAAGAATGCATTCACGTTGTATTACCTTGCAATCGTTTCTTTTCGAATATATTTATATATTTCGTTTGGAATCAGCATTTATTGCCAGCAATTATGCAAACTTTGTGTAAAAGCGTTCCTTATGGCGGTAAATATCAGCTTGATTTCGTATTTTACGATCTTTTTTTCTTTTTTATTGTTGAACAAATTTGACTAATTTGGAATTACTTATTGTTGCTTGAATGAAATGAATGTTCAGTTTAAATTTCAGACTGTCTAATTTTTAAACTTCATTTCTTCTATTCAAAGATTCCACATTTCAGTTTATTCAATCATAGCAACTTTTAAATTTGAGCCAGTTCATTATATTTTTGTAAACTTTTGTATTATCGATAGCTTCTTACAACTTATCAATGTTTGCGTTCTTGCTTATCGAAACCGATACATAAGACACCCTGTGTTGTATTTGCTTACTTCTTTACCCTGTCAACGGCTGATACTCAAATCAAAATTCTAATGTAATAAATTCAAAATAGAGTACTTAATCCCGACGTGCCTATAAATTATCTAACCACCGTCGGCCGGATCACACAAGGACAGCATGTTTGCCATCTGCCTTAAGCGACAGTTACGCCAAAGCTCGCCTAGACAAATCAATTGCCTGCGCCGTACATATTTTGGACTAACGAAGCATCAGCGAGCTGATGTAATTCCCGCCCAATTATGCAAACGCCAGCTACATGGAAAAAATGAGACTAGCGAAGCGCTGGCACTGGTGCGCTGGACCAAACTTATATGGTCTAAGATGTTTGGCAAGTATTTGCTGGCCACCAATGTGTTAGGCTCTGGTTTTCTTATGGTTGTGGGCGATGTTGTCGCCCAGGAGTATGAGTATAGACATGGACTGCGTCTTGAAGACAACTACGACAAGGAGCGCATCTTTCGCATGTTTGTAGCCGGTGCGCTGCAGGGTCCCTTGCATCATTATGTGTACAAATGGATGGATCGTATTATGCCGCAGCGTTCATTTCGTGTTATAGCTAATAAGATTCTTATAGACCAGTTGTTTATGTCACCCATATGCATTTTTATATTCTTCTATACTATTTGTTTTCTCGAGGGCCAATCTTTGGATGCAACAAATCGTGAGGTGGCTGCTAAGTTTCCCTATGTATATTTGCTTGACTGGATTACTTGGCCGGCAGCACAGTATGTAAACTTTCGCTATCTGGACACTAAATATCGTGTGGCCTTTGTTAATGTCTGCACAGCTGTCTACAATGTGTTAATGTCGTATATGAAGCATGATTTTGGCGTACATTTGCCTATGGACGACATGCAAACAATGGAGCATAAAAAGTTAAATGAGAAAGTACTTATAGATGTAACTAAAGTCGAAGCCAAACAGCAGCCACAGCCGGAAGCCAAACAACAGCCAAAGCCGGAAGCGATGACGACAGAAACTCACTAATTGTTGGCACCATTTTCCTAAGTTTGTGATATAACATCAATGAGCACAAAAACAAATTTATACAGAAAATAATAATTAACGTATTATTGTTGACACATATCATTGAGAGGCTATTAGTAAAAAAAAAATGTATGTTTGTACCTATTAGATATCCAAAGAATATATGTATATGTTTATACCAATAAGAGCTCTAAAGCCAATTGTTAAGGATTATATATGGATAAGCAAAATAGTATACCATTTGGTAACTATTGTTACATTGAAGCGTTTTGAGATTCTTTTTAAGATCTTTGTAAATATAATTATACCCATATGAAACAAATACACAAATGTTTATGCGAAATATAAATTAAAGCAGCACACAACCCATAGGAAGGGCTATAGAGGTGCAGGATTGAGATTTAATTCAAAAGCTTGCCTGTTATAGCTTAAGTTTGTCTTTACATATCTCGACAGTACGTTGATTTTCAAATTTAAGAACGAATCGGTTATTTAAATTTGTATACTTTACTATAAAATTGTTTTCCTAAAATTACTTTTATACAGACTGCACTCAATTTCACTTAATAACTATGGTCTCCACGTGACCAACTCCGAAAATATGCTGCGCCAATGTTAAATGCTCTTGACTAATGAAATTTGCCACCAAATTGACGACATTCTCATTGGCACGCGCTATCTGCTGGCGTATCAAGCCGCGGAATTCATCTCTAGCACCTTTATCAGCGCCTCTTGTGCCTATTCTACGTGGAGAGGGTCCAGCTAAAATTGCTGTATTGCTATTGGGGGAACCTGTAAGCTCGAAATTGGCATCATCTTGCTGTGTATGCCAGATGTAAGATAGCTCCTCAATTAATTCTGTAGCGATGATGTAGTTGGATAAGATGCGTAAGTTAAAGGACTTGTGCTGTTTGATTAGATTGAAGATTTGCTGCTTTAGTAATATGTCATTAACCGAGCTAAGCTGCAGCAGGACGAGCAGATCGCCCAAAAGACGATCCGAGCAATTAGGTTCATATAATTTGCGCTGTAAAATAAGATAGTTTTTAAATAGATTATAGATTTAAAATGGCTGCAATGATGCGTTCTACTATTAATCCAATCGTTTTGTGTTTTGACCGATTGGATTGTAATAGCTTCACTTCATAACATTCCAAGATCATATTCATTACTACTCACGCTTAGAGTATTGATGATAGCTCTAGTACAATATTGCACCAAGGCATTCCGTGTCAGCGGCAAAAAGATCATATGTCTCTGACCCTTTAATGTCACATTTTCCAACAGTTGTCCAGAGGTAGCAGGCAATTCGGCCAGTATCTTTAAAATACATTGAAAACCCTGCAAAGTCATGCTGCCCTGCATTAGATTCAAGCTAAGTACTTGTAGACTCTGCACCAGCGTGTTTTGTGTAGTCAGTTCGCTCATAAGCTTATTGGCCTCATCGCGATGTCCAAAATAGATAGCCAAATCGAAAAGAAAACGGCTAATCCAAGGTGCCAAGGGCAGCGCCAACATAAGCTGACTAAAGTCGCGCTGAAATTGATCCGTATTGAGCAACTGCCAGCACTGGGCGGCATGTAAAAAAGCCTTGGACAGCTCCTGGCTAATAGTGGTGGTTAACGAGAACTTGGGCGGCTGCGTTTCTAGATTTTGAGAATCCACGCTGTCCAGTGGCTTCCATTCGATAAAACCCTCTACCAAAACGTGACTTATGTCAGCATCCTCAATTCTCAGTTTGCAGTTACGTATGTAGCCATGTAACGAGTATATAAAAAGCGTTGTGGCATAAAACAAAACCTGCGAGCTGCCGGCGGGACTGCCTGATAGTATATCTACCAACTTTTCCCAATAAACATTCTGGTTTTGCTTGGTATTAAAAGGCAGAAAGGGCTCCCAACGCATCATTTGACCACAAAGCATGAGCACTTTAAATATGTTTTTCCAAGCCTCACCAGTGTCGCATTTCTCGTTATCCATAATCTGACGCAAATAGTATTCCAAGGAGCTGGTGTATAAACGACAGGCAAGTACCGGCCCAAGTTCCGGCGGCTTGTGTTGTATTAATGGCAGCACCTCCTCAACCAACATGCGTTGATACATGTCCGCATCAGTTTTCATGCCCTCGGCTAGCATTTCCAGCAAACGTGGCTGTAGGAAAGATAAAACAAAAGTTGTTACATGCAGTATATAATCGTATAAAGATTTTACACACAGCCTGTGTTGTGGTCGTCTTAGGAAACTTGTTTAACATGAGTATAAGCAATTTACACTGCTCCAATTTGTTTTCCGTGTGATTGATGGTATGCATAAAAACATTATGCTGCACTTCGGGCGTTAAATGTTTAAACATTTTACTATAAAAATCATGCTCCGGCGTGCTCTCACTTTCGTTTTGCCGCAAGGCGCTGGTTAAGGCGTTTATCTCCTGCCAAAGCTGCGCATGCTGGTTGGGAAAGTTGCTGGCACTGTTTTGAAAATATAGTTTTTATAAATTTAGCGTATTTTATTATATTTAAGCTTACACAATGCTAAAACATTTAGCGGCTTCCTCGTAATTTTTAGCATCACGTTCTAGCAGATAAGCTTCAAATTGCACATTAAAAGCATTGGGAAACAAAGACTTTGCTGTTAATATCCAGGCTTTGGCAGCGCAGGGATCACTTTTGCGAAAACTTTTCGCTTGTGTAACTAAATAAAGTTCATCCGGATTGGTCATTTTAATAAATAAACTTTATAAACAAAACAAAAGCAAGCCAATACTAAGCCGCACAGCTGTTTGTTGCATAAAAAGTGTTGTAAGGCGCGCACATGTGCTTAGTTGGCAACACTTGTACAAACTAGTTGGCAACAGCTCAAGACAGCTGTTTTGCAAATTTGCCAAAAAATTTCTGTTGACCGTCGTCGTGTGCGTTCCATTTGTGTTAAGTTTTTCAGTTTTATTAGTAATAAGTGCCTTAAATTTGCAAGCATTTAATATAGCGCGTGTTAAATAATACAAAACGCCATGAAAAGCGCTTGCAAAAGCAGCGCTGCGGCTTCTGTTTAATATTAATGCGTATATATGTATGCATATCAAAGCGCGCGTTTGTGTGTGTGAGTGCAATTTGATTGTCATTCAGTGAGTCAAAAAAAAAAAAAAAGTAAGCGGCAGGTTTTAAATCAAAGAAAATAAATTAAAGCCGTATGTATTAAAAAAGCCAACACATATGTAAGGCATAAAAAAAATAAATACAAAATTGTGTGTAAATAAAATGTCAACTGAGAAAAATAAGGCTGCCGGCAGCCCAGAAAAAGAGCAACCCACAACGTCAGCTGCGCAGTTAGCAGCGCAGTCGTTTGCAACAGTCACAGAGCAACAAGTTGTTGTTGCGCGCAACGAGGGCGGCAACAAAGCGGTTCCACAAGGTTAGTACAAAGCCCCAACAACAACTAATAATAATACAACAAAAATTAATATGCCGGCATTAAAAATTTGTCAAATTCTTAACGTTATTTGTTATAGATTTAAGTTCTATTTTTTGCGTGCTGCTTTTGATATTATAGCTGTAATTTATTGTATTGCTATTTTCAAACGTTATTTGTCACTGGAGTAACGGTAACAAATGACAGTGTTGCTAAACTTTGCATATTTGCGCGTATTGTTAACGAACGTTTTGAGTTTGAATTTGAGTTTTTTTGTGTTTGTGTGTTTAATTTAATAGTATGTAAATATAATATTGATTGTAGCTAAAAGTTGCTAGAAATTAATATTTGTAGCATGAATTTTTATATTTTGTACGGGTTTTTTTTGTTAGAATGATAGAACTTGTTTAAGATCATTGCATCCCAATCATTTTGCCTAATCTTAAAATGCAAATGATGCACACTTTTGGTAGATTGTATTGAACTTATGAAATTTAGCATGCAGCATTTAAAATTTTGAGTCACCGATTTTTATATATTATTTATTTGAAGCAGTAAAACTCTGTTTAATATAATACAGTTCTTCTGGCCATTAATTTCTACACTTGGAGAAGTCTCAGAAAATCTTTTCTTTTCCAATAGTCATGTTAAACGCCGACATGATATCTATTGGGTCGTTCACTAAGTAATTTCGTTTTTTTTTAGTGCAATTTAAACACGATTTTTTTATTGTGTAAAACATTTTATGAAATTATATACAGGGTGGACCATATAAAAATTGGAATTTAATTTTGCTATAAAAACAAAACGGTTGAATATTTTTTAATGTTCATAGTTTTATTTGAAAGGTTGGTTCATGAAATTTATTTATGAAAAATAATTTCGGTCAAATGACCACCACGTCTGGATTGGCAGTATGCCACTCGATCGGTCCAATTTTTGAGCACATTTTCGATTGTTTCGAGCCTTATACTGGCAATAGCGGCTCTAATCTCGTCCTTCAGCTCATTAATTGTTTGCGGATTGTTGGCATAGCATTCATCTTTCACCGCACCCCAAAGATAGTAGTCCAAAGGCGTCAAATCGCAGCTTCTTGGTGGCCAATTCACAACGCCATTGGCTGATTGTGACGTTCGCTGTGTGGGACGGGGCGCCGTCTTGTTGAAACCAAATATCGTCCAAGGCTTCATCTTCAATTTGTTCGAAGAACCAGTTAGTCAACATTGCGCGGTAGCGCACGCCATTGATGGTTTCGGCGGCTCCTTCTTCATTTTCGAAGAAAAATGGGCCTATAACGCCGCCAGACCAAATTCCACACCAAACAGTCACTCGTTGTGGGTGCATTGGCTTCTCCTGGAACGCTTGCGGATTTTTTGAGCCCCAGATGCGACAATTTTGCTTATTAACATAACCGCCGAGGTGGAAATGTGCTTGTCCGAGAAGATGATTTTTCTATAAAATTAGCCATCTTCGGCCAAACGATCTTCCGCCGAATTTTAATATTTTCCAACTTTCTTCGAGCGTATAGCGTCCCATTTCGTAAATGTCAATGTTTTTACTAAACATTTACCAATATATGAAAGACATTTGACGTTTTAAAAGTCCAATAATCGGTAGTTCAAATTCCAAACACTAGATGGACCAACCTGTATTCTCCACTTTGGGATCGTTTAATATAATACAGTTCTTCCAGCCATTTATTTTCCTTGCATGAAAAAAACAGGTTCAAGTGGTTTTTGACAAGTAATAGGCCGAAGGTGCTAAGTCTGGAGAATATGGTGCATGTGGTAGCACATCCCATTCCAGCTGCAAAAGCTTTTGTCGAGTCATCAAACTTGTTTGAGGTACCGCCTTATCCTGGTGGAACACTACACCTTTTCTATTGATCAATTCTGGCTTCTTCCGTTTGAGTGCATCACTGAATTTGTCCAGCTGATCATAATACACTTCAGAATTAATCGTGGTATTGTCGGGCAAAAGCTCAAAATAAACGATCCCTTAGAAATCCCACCAAACAGACATGGTTCATCCTTTTTAGACCATGATCTCTTGCGCTTTACACTTTTGTAAACAACCCAAAATGGATCACTTCTTTGACATTTGATAGGGGCATATCACAGTCTCTAATGCGACGAAGCAAATTTCGTTCTGTAAGAATATGAGGAATCCATATGTCAAGCTACGAAATTAATTCTAGACGTTTCCATGTGCTTATGAACAGTCGCGTTAGACAAATTTAATCTTTCAGCAATCTCTCGAGCTGTTATTCCATGATTTGCATGAACCAACGACTTTGTTTTATCCACATTGGCTTCAAGAGTCCTTCCAGTACGTGGTGCATCCTTAAGATCGAAATTGCCAGAACAAAATTTTGCAAACACATCGCATAATTTTCGCCTTGCATGAACTGCTTTTTTATCCTTTTGATAGTAAAGCAGTAAAATATGCCAGAAATGTTGTTTTCGATCTTTCATCTTCGATAGGGCACTAAACAGAAACTATTCCAAAAAATTAAACATATTTTTTACAAAAAAGCCCTACTATATCTGCTGTTTCAATATATAAAGATAAAGCGGCTAAGTGTGAAGTTGGCTGCGAAAAATTCAATAAGATCAGCTGTTGTCATCAAACGAAATTACTTAGTGAACGACCCAATATAAAAATATTTCCCGACAGTGGTGTCGAGAACCAAATTTTTTATTTCATTTTTGGTTCATACACATATCATTCATCTTATTTAACTGGTACAAATACATGTGACTAATTATATTTAACTAACAAAAACATGGTTTAACAAAATTGAGACCATTGCCCGCATCCCTTTACAAAATTGGGATTGCTCGAAACCCATTCATTTTATTTTTTAATGGCATTTTGGAAATGACGCGTAGAACCAAACTCGTGATGGGTCTTTGTACATTTTTTTGGACTCCCTAGAATTCGATCCGCACTAAGGTGTACCTGTTTTGAAAAAGTGGGGAGCTCGAAATTCCTTTAGAGCAATGTCTTTCACTTTCTTTCTTGGAATGATCCATAGAATCTTCTTCAAGTCCTTCAACCCCGGGTGGGGCATAGAGCGACAAAGGAGGATGGAACCGTTCGCAGAAGTGCATGTAAATGCGGAAAATTTTTGATTGCCATTCACTTGGAAGTGGCCAGAAATGATTCTTTTGCTGAACGGTGCTATCAGCTCACAAACTTCCGACTCTCAAGTAAAGTATCCTCCGGGTAACACCCTGAACAACCATTCTGGGGGCTAGCTAATTGTGAGAAGGCGAATCATGGCACGTGAGGACTAAACAATGGCGGAGGTTTTACGACCGACGGTATTCTGACGTAGTAGCGTCTGTTCCCTTTGATGGGGCGGCTACAAAAGACGTCTGTTTTCCCACAGTGGGCGGTCTCAAATAAGTATGTGTTCGACCATCCAACAGGCAGGTGTGCCAGTCGAGCTCGAGCTTATGAGGCTATTACCCATATCTTGGAACACCAACATAGCGAAACAAAAATGTGAACTGCATGAAATATGACAAGGAACGGAATAGATTCCCCAAGGGGTAACCATATATTGTCCCCCTACTGCCGAAATGACAGTAGTAACCCGCACATCGGATTTGGGGGTGCGGCATCTTTCATGTGCTAGCGGCAACCGTGACGCTACAATAAACGAATCGACGATCCATAGAATAGTTTAATACAAATAGTTATGGATCTGTAGAACTAGTTCTATTCTTTTATTGTACACACCGGCAAAGCTATCATGTTCGACATATCCTTAGTTCATATGAAGTACCTAAATAAAAATTCTTCTTCATCAAAAACTTGTTCCTCAGTCACTTTGCCTTAAAATTTTTGCATGCCTCAATACCTGTGTCATCATTTGTTATAAAAAAGTTCTATCGTTCTTAAAAAAAATATCCCTTAAGTTGTAATCTAATCTTATCGTTGTAATCCCCACATAGACCTTAAACCATAGTGCACAAGCTATCAACTAGCTCCAAATACTACACCAATATCAACAATTACAACAACAAAAGCAGCCTAAAAAAACATTGCCTCATTGCAGCGTCTCATAAACGCAAGCCGACCATGGCTGATCAACTGCCACCCCCACTGTCCTTGGAGCACGCCACGCCGGACTCTGTGCCGCTGCACGTGCTGCAGCTATTGAGTCAATATGAGCAACGCAAGCTGCCCCAAACGGAGCTCATGGTTTTGCTCATCTATTTAGTGGCCTTGGAGTGCGGCTATGTGGAGGAGCAAACGTTTTTAGAAAAGCGTCATCTTTTGAAAATGGTGCCTGCTGTGGGCTGCTACCATGCCGGCAATGTGCAGCTGCTCACCAACTTGCCAGCCAACTATGCCAAGCAGTTTGAGGGTACCGCCTATAGCATGGAGCTGCGCACACTTGTCGAAGGTGTATCCTCGGAGGAGTCGATTGTTACTGCACTCAAGTCGCGTCTGATGGCTGTGGTTTTGGGTGATCTACTTATGGTTACCTTAAGTCCCATGCTTAGCTCCACAGAGCCTGGCCATAGCATATGCTTACCCATCGCACACTACATACTCAACATGCAGCTTAAGGATAAGCCCATCTTTTATCGATTTCGCCATATGGATGAGTTTTGCTATCAATTGCGGCAGAAAGTTTTCCAACCTATGCGTGCACAGCAATTGAGTTCCGTGCAGGTGCACCGACAACCTACTTTGTTGGGATTACCCGATGAGCTGTATGAGCAGATTTTCGACTACTTCAATAACAACCAATTGAATGTGGTGGCCAACGTGAATCGTCGCCTGAATTATTATAGCAAAATGGCCAAACATCGAAGACAGCGCATTGGAAGCTTGAGGAAATGAAATGTAGCCACTACATAGAAATAGTACCTACCATATATATGGCTTAATATATGTTGATTTTATGTATAAGAAGATTGTGGTACGGGCTTGTAAAGATTGACAGCATATTTCTGTATAAATTTTATGTGTCTACATTTGGTTTAATTGATCTGATTTTTTCTATTTTTGTATTCCTATTATATAACTATAAGCCTTATACTCTAAGGAAGCTACATACAGCTCAAAAAGTTGCTCAGAAAAATAAAAATATATTACTATGTTTTAAAATAAATATGATTTAAAAGTGTTTGAATCTTTTTGGTATAATTTTGATATCTGCATATCTTCTTAGTCTCTGAGGCTCAATCTCTAACCAAGGTTAAGTATGACAAGCATTTAGGCTATAACCTACTCATGGTCTGCCTCATAAGCTTCTGCCTGTTGAATAAACTGCTCCTCATCAGGTTAGCACAGACTCTTTTCGACTCGAACAACTGCTCGATGCAGCACCCTTGAGCATTCTGGTCCAGCTCTTGCCGAACAGCAAGATGTCGTATCTTTGCTTTGAATTTTAACTTCCTTAGAGTGCGCATGGTATCAGACAATCCGATGTCCTATTATTCTGCCTTGGTTCTGACTATTTTGTGGCGGAGTTTGGGTTTTCGTAGCCTTTGCAGTCTTGATCCTTTTTTGCCCCTCATTATCGGCTCTGCCACCATGATTAGATTACCAGCAGGAGTATTTTCATACGTTTTCATATGCTTTTCCACAATAAGCTAAAAAAATTGAATCCACGATAGGGAAATCCAAAAAAGTTAGTGTCCGTGACGACTTAATATGCCTGTGGATATATCTTTTGGTAAAATTTGTGTTGTCTATCTCGGAGTTCACTTAGAAGTTTTGTGAATCAGCTGTCCATGATGATACATAGTAAGTGTAGTTTATAGGGGGAGAAGCGCTTTCTTCTGTACGATACATACGTAAGCACAAGCTTATTCCAAGTTTATCATTATCATCATCATCATAATTAACTTTATCTCCCATTGGAGCTTAGGGCCTCAATGTGGTGTCCGATATACACATATTTTTTAGCTAGTGTTAAGGTGACATGATTTTGCACCTCCAAAACAGGGGAATTTCTCGTGACGGATACCCTTTGGAGACTTTCGAATGTTGACGTTTTAATGCATGCATATATACATATACCTCATTGTTCAAGATAGTATATTTCCCGACATAGGTATGAACATAAGACGGCAGCTTAATAGTGTGGACGCAACCGTCGTCTCGTTTGGAGCTCTTCCGCTACTGTTTCTTCAACAGTCTAATTGAGGGGTTGACTATGCGTTAAACCACCCGTCTTGTCGCTAGGAAGATCAAAGAAACTCCGAATTTATGAAGAAACCGGCGTAGCCCGAAAACCTCTTTGAGACATTCTCCTCCTAGGTGCTAAACGCTGTGCAGGACTGCTTATTAGTTATTCGCAGCTAGCCTTTAAAATCTAAAGGCATTTTACTATCTATAACCTGTGAACACCCATTATTCCGCGATTTATCGGAATTAGCTTTCCTTAAAAGGATCCGAAATATTTCCCCTAGTATTTATGTAAAAATTGTATAAAAGTGCTGTAATCGATCATTTCGAAAAGATAAGCGATAGTTACAGATATAGATTTCAGAATTTAATCACCGTCATTCGCTAACCGACAACTTTCGTGACAATCGTCAAAACTTGTTAGGTTTGTAAAATTTGTTTCCTTCCAAAATTTTTTGTTGTGGACTTTTCCTGGGCATCCTGTCATGGAAGTCAATATTGCATGGTATAAGAGTAGGAGTCTGAAAACTAATGGTGTGGATCTTCGAAGATGAGTTAAATTTAATAATACTCAGACGAAGCACTACTGTTCTATTGTAATTACAAAACTTGTATCATCGCTGCTCAAATGGACTTTGAGTCACTCCTTTCTAATCGAGAGCTAAAAATACTCAACAAATCTCTGGCAAGTCGCAGAGACTTGTCCTGCCGGTGGTAGCAGTCACGCATTCCACCGTCGTTAAGGCGGACATCCCAGACCGAGTTTGTTTCTTAGAGGACTCCAGCGCGCGGGGGTTTGGTTGCATTTTGTTTTTGGGAACCATCCCATAGCATTTTATGCATGCCGCCATGCACCTCTGGCCATGGTTCCAACGTAGCTGCACCAGACTTGGAAATCCGGATACTGCTGCGCTGTTGCCTCAGCAAGACCTTGAACATGACAAGTGCCCGACTCTGGTGCTTGAGGCAGTATACAGTCTTTTGCCCAGCCGGCACCCTCTAGGAGGTCCTTAAATCTAATAATATAATAATAATGATATAGTTAAGGATAGTTACATTGCGAGCTGATATTGTGAGCTTTAGTAGACATTTATATTTATTATTATATTATTAGATTTAAGGACTTCCTGTCGGCTGGGATCTGTGAGAACTATGTAAACAAGCGCTACAATGGAACCAAGATAGCAGGAAGAAGTAGGGCGCCAAGGATGCACTTTGAAGCGGACACTCGAGAAGAAACTTAGGTCTACAGGGAAATCTTTTAAGAAGGTCAAAATCATCGCTGATGATCGTAGCCGATGGAATCGTTTTGTAGAGGCCCTATGTCCCACTGGGGATAACCGGAATTGAGAGAGAGAAAACCTTCCTTAATAAAGTTGATTTCTTGAAAAGTTTTAAAAAATCGATGATTCCAAAATGGTACATTTTTATAAAATCGGAAAATCTTTAATTATAAAGAAATATCTGCATAAAAGAAAGTCTTCGATTACTCGGGCGTCGTATCCTATCGACAAAACTTTAAATTAGGTTTGATAGTTAAGCTCACTCGCGTATGCACGTAAAAAATACTGTCTATAGGTGATTGGATTTATTGTAGGAATGTTTATCATCCGCCAAATTGAAGAAATCCTTGCAAATTTATTAAATGTAGTATTATTTATTATTGTATTATTTTAATTACAACATTAATAACATTTTTATTGTTATTAGCTAACTTTTAAATCTTAATTGCATATCAACTTTAAATTTTTTATTTTTATTTTATTTTTTTTTTAATATTTCCATTTCGATTTGCCAGCCATAGTCGTCACAACTGCACCCAGCTCTCCATGTTCGCCCGGTTCCAGATTATCGGATTTATATAATATTTTTGAGCCCACATCGACACCAGTGGATTGCATTAGCACCAAAAGCTTTGACAGCAGTTATTACTACGATCGTGATACTTTGGGTAAGTGCATATAAATATATTTATAAATTTAATTACCGATACGCCAAGTGTTCTAAATCAAGGTAGGTCTTTGAACTTTTTTCGTTTTTGCATAACTAAATCGCCCTCAATCGCTCGCCATGTGCACATCCCACAAAGGGTAGCCAAGGGTGTATAGTGTAACCCCCTTTAAGCCCCAACCCTGAACAGAATTGAGAGCAATCAGACTCTGCCCGTTTTGTTGTTTTTGGGTTTACTTTGAGGTTGCTCGTTTGACGTTTGCTGCTCTTTGCTGTGCGCCTATTACGTGTTTGTATTACGATATCGACTTTCTCTGCGGTCTTATCATCACATACCCCTCTATCTCATTTATGTGTTATATATGGCCCAACCCTCTCTCCTGACCGCCTCCACAGAACAACTTTATCAAAATAAAAAACAAGCACGGAAAAAAAAGGAGACAAACACAATGACAAATGCATAAATAAATAATAATAACACTAGTTGAAGTATAAAATTCCTCTGGGTTTGTTTGACTCATGTTTGATTTTTTTTTCGTTTTCGTTTTTGTTTTGTTTGTGTTTTTTTTATACGCTCCCCCACACTTGAAGGGGGTTCCAGTTTAAAGTTTTCGCTGGCGAAAAGCTTACAGCGAAAGCTTCGCCGATGCTCAACAACAAACAAATCGACGGTATCAGGAGCAACAGCAGCAGCTGTTTGGTCCATATGTGGGGTTCATTCACCCAACTATGGTTTTTGTTAAGGCTTCGATGTTTTTATTGGTAGGAGGAGGAGTGTTGAGAGTTTAGAGCGGTTGGAACACAAAGAAATTTTATTCGAGATGTCATGAGATGGATAGGTCAGTTAATCATTCAAGTAACTGACTTTATTCGGGTTTTAAGAGTTAATTATACTGATTTATTTGATAAACATTTAATGCTTAAAAGTATATGTCAGCTTTACTTTAAAAAAATCCAAAACGTAATTAGCTAAAATTGTAGCCATTTACTAAGGAGATTTATATGTTTGACTTTTATGTATGTTCATCTGTTCGCTTGTAACTTTTAAAACTACTTATTATAATTTGAAAAAATATAGGTATCATTGGACTCGTCCTTGAGCAGCCGCTGGCTATAAGCCTATATGACGTCACATTATATTAAATATTGTGACTGTAACACCCTAAAACTTTTTGCGCTACTTATTCTTGAAATTTTTGGACTACCATTTACATAGAATATCTGGTGTTGCGGTCCTAATATCAATGGTGACTTTTGAGGATTCTGACATTAATTGCCAACTAACAAACATTCATGGCCTGAAGCGATTATTCTTCCATTCCGATGAAATTATGCTTATTTGTCATTATTGGAGTTACGTGTTTACTAAAATAAGATGCAATTAACTTTGCTTCCATTCAATTATAGACAGTTGGACGACTCCAAAATTAAAAAAAATTATTTTTTGTTGTATGGATTAAAGACATTGCCATTTGGATTTTGTAGTAAAGTGTAGATATCTACTCTGTTCAAATTTATAGCCAATTCAAAAAAATGAGTTAGGGACATTATTATTTAATATTCTTTTCATACTTACAATTTTATCTTTCATTAAAAAAAATGTTGTAGATATCTTTACTTCGAATTTCGGCTTTATCGTTTTAAAATGTATTACTCAATTACACTAGTTCACACGAAAAATTAACTTTCGTAAAAAGCGATTTTTAAGGTAATTTTGGATCAAGAAATCATGAAAATGACTACCTTAATTTTTCTTAAGCACCGTTTTCGAGATTTTTTAGAAAAAGTTGTTGTTGGACACTTTTTTTAATTATTCGTTAATATCTCGTGAAGTATCCCTATTGAAAACTGTTCCCGGCGATTTTTGAAAATTAATGATGCAGTTCTATTCATAATACAAAAAAAAAGTAGTTGCTCAAAATTTCAGTTTTTAAACTTAACGCGTTAAGGATTAATTATAAAAAACATGTTTTTCGTTTTTATACCCTATACCGTATGGTACAAAGGGTATATTGAGTTTGTGCAATCCGAAAATGTATGTAACATATAGAAGGAGTCATCGGAGAATTCCCAAAGTTACCTAAAATATCAATCAGGGTGAATAGAGAAGTCGATATACCCATGTACGTCTATCCGTCTGTCCGTTTGAACGCCTAGATCTCAGAGATGGTAAGAGCGAAAGTAACCAAACTTTCACATTAGATCCCATACTGTTCAATAGGAGACAAAATTATTTTATTTTATTTATATCGGGGATAAATTATATAGCTTCGTATCAAATTTGGTATTGAACAGTTTTTTATGGATCCCAAGTAGTCGTATATATATAGCTCCCATAGGACCGATTGGTCAAAAAAAATTTTTCCTAAAAATTCTTCTGTTTTTGGTTTTTTATGAAGGAACCGGATTTAATTGCAAGCTAGTGGTACAGGGTATCCTAAAGTCGTCCGCGCCCGACTTTACGTACACCATTTTTATTCACGACTGAAGTCCTGAATATTTTTGAAGCAATTTTTTTTAGACTAATTTGGTAACAGGTCTGTTTAGAAAAAAATATTTAATTTTACATTTTCTTAAATTAAGAAATTTTCCTCCCTAAATTTTGTTCCTTGAATACATCAATCACCATTTTTTTTAACCCGTGTTTTCATACGTTCTTTATTTGGTGTCAAATATGAATCAAATAAAAATTCGTTATTTTTAAAAAAGCTGTGTTAAAATATTTTTATTTTGCCAAAAGATAGCCAAAATTATAATAAATTTTTATAATATTTATTGGAACTTATTATTTATTGGAATAAAAATAAACTTATTTTGTACGTTAAATATAAAAATATTAACATTGCTCAACAAGCGATTTTTTTAATTATTTCCATTAGTTAAAGATCAGTTTCAATAAAAATGTACACTCAACACAAAAAATTAACCGAAATTATAATATTTTTTAAAAGCAATTTTTTTATTTATATAATTATAAAGTAAAAGTTAATCTGTAAGTTATAAAGGTTTAAACCCAGAGCAACGTAGGCCTTCAGGCTGTTTAAATTTAAACTAAATTTTATTTTTTTTATACAGAATGAAAATTAAAATTAATTGCATTGTCATACAGAATGACATATTCATTGTTAATATAATGTTGATTGTTTTAGAATTTTTATTTGGTTTTATATATTCTCGTTCGTATATTTACAAAATACAATAAATATAGTTAATATTAAATAAATAATACTAAAATTAATTCAAACTAAGACGTTTCCATTGGATATTTGAGAAAGATACTAAAATTTTTTGAGGATTTCAAGTATAAAAATATAATACAACTGAAAGTAAAAAAATTCGTTTTAAAGTATTTAAGTAACGTCCTATTTTTTGTTTATTTATTTATATATAGATTTTTTCGTTTATTAGTGTAATTAAAAAATATTTAACAAACAAAATAATTTTTATTTAAAAACGTTAACTCACTGCCTTTGTAAAGAGTTCTCTAGTATTAAAAAGAATTTCTAAGTGTCATACGTGTATTATATGCACTTGTTATGAATTATTTATTTATATATAGCAAATATAAAGAAGCAGTTATTTCTTTGCTTCTATTATTAAAATATTTTGTTACTAAGTAACATAAATGCCTTTCCCTCGTTATATCTTTAAGTGACATATTTAATAAGTGACACTCTCAAAATCTACTTTGGTCACACTATGCGCCCCACTGTTCCATTTTTTCAATATTTCCCCTCGTCTACTGAGTATATAAATATGTATGTATGTGTGTACATATGTATATATGTATTAAAGTGTTTGTACTTTTTAACGTCAAACAATAAAAAAGTTGCAAAACATACTCTCAGCCAGCCAGCAAAAAGAACTTTCAGAAACAGTTGCCGCCGCATTTTCCATTGTCAGCTACAGCTTCAGTGTATCCTTGGGTTAAGACCAGCTACACTGAGAGATAAGTTTTATTTCTAAATAAATGAAAGCTTAGCGATTTTTTGCAGTTTTTTTAAATTACGTTTCAAATACAAATATTTTATGGCTATTTGTAAATTTCACGTTTTTTACTGAATTAAATATTAATCATATTTTGATACAAATTATTTTATTATTAACTTGATTATAAAATATGGGGTTTTTAGTGTGCAACCAATGTTCGCGTCAGACCACATTTTTTGAAGCCAAATGGGTTCCCTAAATATGCACCTAATTTTATCTGATATTTATGATTTTTTTCAATATAATTTGGCGTAATCATTTTTAAAGTTTAAGTGAATTCTCTAAAAAATTTGTTATGATTAGCTTGTCTAATCATACACTATTCGGGTGAAGATTGAAACATTATAGGTAAATCTTTCGAAAAAATAACATCAGTGAAGGAGTGGAATAAAAAGGGATGGTAGTTTCTGAATCCTTTTCTTGTTTTGTTCCAGATGTCACATTCAAATTTAAAACATATTTAGTAAGATTACTCTGTCTGAAATTTCAGGGGTTAATTCGTAATAAAATTGCAGAGTGCTTTGTTTTAAGGCGTAGTATTTAGAAAAAATATGTTTTTCTTTTAATTTTTTAAAAACATTAAAAATGAGAAGAAATTGCAACCGCTCTTTTAATTTCAGGATTAAAGTTGTGAATTTTTCTTGATTTTAGCTAAAGTCTTTTAAGTTTTTGAAAACTTTTTGTGTTTTTTAAGTATTTGCCAAGGCCAAGTATATGGAGTCATTGTTTCCAAAGGGTATTCTTTATAATTCAGTCTTCGAAGTTGGCAGGATAAACATTTTCATTTTTATTGAGACCGTTCCCACAAGTTTTTGGCTTAAAGGATCATATGCTCGTATTTGTTCCGAATGCAAATAATCATAACGTTGCGTCGCAAAATAGCAATACTCCGTAACCTGTCGACTGCTTCAATGATCCCTACTGGGTTGCTTGTCAGTAGTCAATAAGATAAAATTGTCATAGTAGTTCCAAGACTCCACTTTTTCAATTGATAGCTAAACCTAAATGGGACTTCTTTAATATCGACGAAATCCGGTCTAAGTGTAACTAGATCTATTTCTATTTTTTTTTTAAGTGCGTAAAAACATTTAATTTGGTACATTGGTGCGTCCTCCTAGTGCGACATAAAAACGTGTTTAAATCAACTCATTTGGTTTAACTTTTTAATTATTATGCTCCGTAAGAAGGGAGTCGTAGCTACATATATAAATATTTATTTCTATGCCTATGAAGTACAATAATACGGATCTACAGTGAAACAGAAACAATGCTTGTAACAATTAATATCTGCAACCATTTCATAGTAGATTGCCAGCCGGGAAAATACGTAACATATCGCTACAATAAACTAATCCAATGAAAATTCATAACAGCCAATTACACTGTCCTACAAAATTGAAAAAAATTAAAGAACTTTTCAAGTGACCTAGTGTACGTTGTAGGTCTTGACGAGTAGATCACGATAGTGTTTTTCAAAATTGTCAACACCCCCAAAATCGGAAGTAATTGCTTAAAAACTGTTTTTCGGGTACTGCGATCACTCCCACTATCACAACGTCGCCATTTTTCAACCGATTTTCGATTGCTTTACGGCTTTGGAAAGAAGAAGATTCAAGCTTTAAGATGATACACACTTGCTTATACTTCATACAAAGCAACTACGAGATTTTTAAAAGTTATCTAAGATTTACACTTTTTTTTTCGATTTTCACACTTTGAAGTCATTTTTATATAACATTTTGTTAAAACACCTTTTGTTCTTAAGCATTATACCAAATTTGGTTACGATATCTTCATGAACAAACGAATTATCCATCTAAAACTTTTTTTTGTCGATGGAATTTTAATTTCCTTGTTTACAATAAGCGTCGTAACTTAAACATTTATCGACCGATTTTAATAAACCATGACTTTTCTTACTCGGAATTAATATTTATTTAAGATTAAATGTAAAAAAGTAAAGGTGTTTTAACAAAATGTTATATAAAAATGACTTCAAAGTGTGAAAATCGAAAAAAAAAAAAGTGTAAATCTTAGATAACTTTTAAAAAATCTCGTAGTTGCTTTGTATGAAGTATAAACAAGTATATCAGGGGTGCCACAGAAAACCAATTCGATTCAATTTCGATACAATTACGATTCTTGGTGCCACAGACATGGCTAAGAACGGTTTTAAAACCGATCATAGTCATGTATGTGGCACCAAGAATTGGAATTGTATCGAAATTGAATCGAATTGGTATTTTTAAAACCCTTGTTAGCCATGTCTGTGGCACCAAGAATTGGAATTGAAATCGAATTGGTTTTCTGTGGCACCCCTGTATATCATCTTAAAGCTTGAATCTTCTTCTTTCCAAAGTCGTAAAGCAATCGAAAATCGGTTGAAAAATGGCGACGTTGTGATAGTGGGAGTGATCGCAGTACCCGAAAAACGGTTTTTAAGCGATAACTTCCGATTTTGGGGGTGTTAGACAATTTTGCAAAACACTATCGTGATCTACTCGTCAAGACCTACAACGTACACTAGGTCGCTTGAAAAGTTCTAAATCACTGTTGGACAGTGTTATTAGACAGCTTAGTAAATAGATTAACCAAACCTCGGATAGCGATTGAGCTACGTCCGTCTTCTGTCCATCCGTCTGTATGAACACGTAAATTTCGGTGACTATAAGAGACTAAAGACACAAAATTTTACCAGCTGATGGTATGGGATGGGCCATCTGTTGGTTTGTTTGTTAATTGTATTTTATTTTATTTTTGGTACACTTTTCAAAAAAATTGCGTAATTGCAAGTTTGAAACTACTCATTTGCTTAATGTATAGAAAAATTAATGTCGCACAAATTCCCTTCAAGGCTTACTCTACTGGTCCGTTAGCAAAGTTAGTAATTTCCAATGACTTTTCTACAGTAAAACCGGTTCCAATGGAAGCAATTTCGGCCCGTTTGTTGCTCTGAAGCTCGCGAATTCTTGTTGGCATATTGGAAAACACTTTGCATTTTATAAACCCTTCCAACGAAAGTAGTCAAATCGCAGCGAATCTAGTCGGCTTATTGTAATCGGAGTTATGCAAAAAAATCCTCTCGTCGAAATTGCATTGCAATAATGCGAATTGTGTCACGAGTTTTATGGTATGAAGCCCTATCTTACTCGAAGCAAAGCTTATTCGCATCCATGACATTAATTAATCGACTGGCCGGACTCATTTTCAAAGAAGTACCCGCTAACGATGCCGCGGATTCTCTTGATACTCCCATGGATTTTTAGTTCCCCATATGCGGCAGCGTTAACTTGTTGACGTAACTAGATAGATGGAACTGCTGAAGAGGATTTTTGACGAAAATTCAAAATTATCATTCATTGAAGCGAATAAGCGAAGCGAATAAGCCTCGTGAGCTTTAATTGTTGCGTCATTTGTATCTTCTGAGCGTGTCAAGGTAGATGTGCATATGAAATTTTGCGAACGACAGCGTCGCATCGATGTTCCCAGCAACCCGTCAACACTGGTCTAAACTATATACTATTTTTTTCACATAACGAGCATTTTCAAGGCTACGCCTGTACCTACTGTCTACGCGTTGTTCGGTTGTCAAACAATCCATGACGAATATTGAGCTAGTTTAGAATTTGAAATATGTCGAAGAGCATACTACTTTGGACGGGCATGTTCCGAATTATAAGTGTTTAAAAACCAAACCAACAGATGGCTCACCCTATAAAATGTAGTAAAAAATGATATTGAGTTTTTTGGTAAGAGTATTCGTATTCATGTGGCCTTACTGAACAAAGCCACATACAAATTTTACCGATGCAACCCCCTCCACCCTTGAATCTTTTTTGTGTAAATTTTTCAAGTACGTTCAACATATGATTTTTTTCACATAACTATGCGATTTTAAGTCGTAATGCGACAGGCAATTCAAGTTACCTAACAGTTTATTAATAAATATCTTTCTTAGAATCAGTTTTTGTAAAAAACGTGCAACGAAGAGATATTTGCTTGTGATCTAAAAACACTCTTTTAAAATTTTTTAATTTCGAGAAATGTCGTTTTGTAATGATAATTTCGACACATCTAGTTCCATGACTACAAATGTTTTGAGTATTAATTATTGTAATCGGATTTAGCGTAAGCTATTTTAATACGATAAATGACTAAAACATAGTTTAGGATACAATACATTTTTTCTGCTTAATTTGTATCGACTAGTTGTAATTATATAGTCCTATTCACAGATCTAAGATTTACGTTATTATTTAATCTTTGCTCATTAGCACTTATAGCTAAACTGTATAATAACTGTACTGCACAAATATCTTCAGTAAAGATATACGTAGTTAATTTACCAAATTATTCATGACAAAGAATCGTCCTAAAAAATATACAAAGAACGCCATACGATACTAGCAAAAACAGCTGCTTATTTTTTCTCACATTGCTAGCCGGGCACTTCTGCTTTTCTGCACTACAAAACAAACGCACTAAATATTTTTGTAACGAACCGTTTTTAATGGCTTTTTAATAATAAATATGAGCTAATAAGTGAAAAGGACTTACTTGCCGTTTCTGCCTTTATTAACGCCACTTTTCTCTCGCTGTACATTTTAAAAGAGTCATCCTACGTATTATCCTTGTTAACCTCGTGCCTGCTGGTTGGGCCACCCACACAAGCTGTTGACTTTGGAAAACTGGTCCAAGCTGTTGTGCTTTTTTGTGCTTTGCTCTCACTCTCATTGGTACACTCGGCTGTAATGGAGTCTTCGGCTGGTAGCTTTTTCACAGGATAACAAAGCTTGGCACAATCAGTCGTCGTATATTGGCCAAACGTTCTGGTTGTGCCTGGTCGTGGTCCAGTTCGTCTATTGTTGCCTACACGTGCATTGAGCGTCGCGTGCGCCTTTGATTAAGTTCTTCTTCGGTGTGTGTGTTGGTGTTGGTGTCTGTGTGTACATATATAGTATAGTGTTGTAGGTATGTGTGTGGAAGTAGGTCCTGTGCTTTGGTTTTGACATACATACGAGACAACAGGCTCTAAGGCAAACACACACACATACATAAACAGTACATTGGTGTATAAATAAAACGTCAGCTGTTTATCTGTGTGTTTGTGCGTGTATTAAATGCAGCATAATTTTTTTTTTTTGTTTTTTTAAAGCGTTTTTAACAGATTTTATTTTTATTACATTTCATAAACGGGTTTTTTATGCTACTTTTGTTAGCACTAAGTTGTACTTTGCTTTTGGCCCTTTTTAATGTGCTGCAATTAACCAGTTGAGGTCCTGCGTGCGGCACTTTAATTAGCAGTCTCAGTCAACAGACTACGCCGCCATCTTGCTGCACGCCCATTACGCGATCTCTCAGTGTTATTTCCGTTTCCGTTGGCCCGTTTTTCCGTTTTGCCTGTTTGCGCTTTTAATTGGGCACGTCTCCTGGCACTGCTGCTGCACTCACTGCTCTAGATGCTGTAGCCTGTTGGCCTTGCGTGTGGCACGTGAGCAGTTGATGAAGTGGCAACAACGCAGCAGTCACACACACATGTCAGTGGCGGCTCAATGAAAGCCAGCCATTTGAAGGCGTAAGTGTTTTGTAGCTTCAAAAAGCCAACAACAAACTGGATTACAATAGTGATAGCAACGGACCATGGGAGAAGCAGGTGCAGCCTGGCGGCGGCGGCGGCAGCGCCCAGGATAAGCCAACGGAGCAACAGCAACAGCTGCAACATGATTTACTGCAGCAATTGCAGCAACAATTTCAAATCGCTGCCGCTGCGCAGCAGCAGCAACAACAACGTCAACTGCTGCAGCATCAACACTCCCATCCGCCATTCCAACAGCAACAGCCTCAACATCATCATGCCCAGCATCATTCACATGGCCCACAGCATCCGCCTTTGCAGCATCATTTGTCGCTGGGCGGCACACCCGCTACATTGGCCAATGCTTCTATCAATTATCAACAGCTGCATTTGCAACAATATGTGGCTGCCACAGCAGCAGCGGCTGGCTCCGCGCTGCAGCAGCAGCAACAACAACCACAACAACAACAAAAACAGCAAAAAACTGGCTATCATTGCCAGTACTCAACGCCACAGCATCATTATCGGACCAACTCCAATGCCACCAATTTGAGGCGTCGCACATTGACGCACGTGGCACGCTCCTATTCCGTTTCCGCTACAATGACACCAGCACAAGCTGCAGCTGGACAAAATGCAGCCTTGGCCGCGGGCGGCCAACAGAAAGCACAAACTAGCAGTTCAGTCAGTGGCGGCGGCAACTCCAAAGCATCAGCCACTGTGGCATCCACATCGGCCACATTGAGCGTTGTGAGCAGCAGCGGAAAGCATAAGACAGGCATTATTGTGGCCGCATCCCGTTGCCGTTCACCCATTATGCTCTGTCATAGCCACAGCGATGGCGAGTTTCCCATGTATCGAGGTGAGTCTGGCATGAAATATGGATGCCTGATTGATGGCATGCTAATTAGATGTGACCATGTAAATATTTGGGTGCATATGGGGGTAGATGAGGGTATGCAAATTGTTGGGATTGTTGTGGGTTCTCTGCTTTTAGCGAGAGTCGCTGGATTTTCAAAAATCAGAACTAGACTTCAAGTTCCAAAATTGCTATGACGAAAGCTTAGTGAATTAATTATTTAAAGCAAAAAAAGTCTTGTTAATGGCAAATACCGTTGTTCGATTTTTTAAAAGCAATTTTAAACAACAAAAAAAAAAACATATTTTTTCGAATTTAGGAAGTTTTAAAAAAATATACTTTTTTATATCTATACGAAAACTCCAATTTGTATGAAAAACATTTTTTGTTAATGACAAATACTGATGTCCGATTTTTACCACCAATTTTTTTTTTTATTTATTTATTTATTTTTATTTTTTTTAAGTAACAAACTCCATTAGCAAAATCTGCTCACAAATATATGACAAAAATTGTAAGGCTTTAGCTTATATCGGGTTTTTCAATAGGGACGCTACAAAAGTTGACCGATAGGGATAGCAAACGACGCCATATTTTTTCCCTCTCTCTAGACATTTCTCTTCAGTAAGGTTTGCCATTTCATCATGGAAAGATATACGATTCAACAACGAGTCGAAATTATTAAAATTTACTACCGAAATTCGGAGACAGTGGCCTCAACTTTAAGAGCGCTACGTCCAATTTATGGTCGTCATAATTGTCCTGCCAGATGAACAATTGAGCGTCCAGTGGAAAAATTTAAATCCACAGGCACAGTATAAAATGTTCCCGTGCCAGTGAGACAAAAACGTGCCCGTAGTGTCGAGAATATTGCTGCCGCTAGCGCATCAATTGAGGAAGACCCAAATCAGTCTCTCACACGTCGCTCTCAAGCTTTGGTCATCTCTGTGACGTCATATTCGCGAATTTTGCGAAAAGATCTTGGCCTACATCCATAAAAGATCAAATTAACGCAAGAACTGAAGCCGCTTAACCACCAGAAGCTTCGTATGTTCGTGAATTCGGATGAGCAACAACTTGAAAATTATCCGGATTTTCATCGAAAAATCATCTTCAGCGATGAGGCTCATTTCTGGCTGAATGGCTTCGTCAATAAGCAAAATATGCGTTATTGGCCAGGCAGCAATCCACACGCACTCCATAAGTCACCATTGCATTCCGAAAAAATTACGGTCTGGTGCGGTTTATGGGCCGCCGGCGTCATTGGGCTGATGATCCAGATCGTGATCAAGACCGGTACGTTACTTTGAATGGGAATCGCTACCGCTCAATGATAACCGAATTTTTTGGCCCGAATTGGATGATATGGACTTGGACAATATATGGTTTCAACAGGACGGCGCCACAAGCCACACAGAGAATGTCACAATCGATTTATTGAAAACCAAGTTTGGTGAACGTGTTATCTCACGAAATGGTCCAGTCAATTGGCCGTCTCGGTCGTGCGATTTGACACCGTTAGACTATGTCCTGTGGGGCTACGTCAAGTCTATGGTCTATGCCAACAAGCCAGCGACGATTGATGAACTTCCTACAAGTATCGAACGTGAAATTGCAGCAGTATCGTTCGATTTATGCTTGAAAACTGTCGAAAATTGGGTTCAGTGGTGTGGACTTCTTCAAGCGTGCCCGTGGTGGCCATGCAAAAGAAATCGAGTTTCATACATAATGGCATTTACAGGAATAAAGAATTGCTCATTGATATCCAAAATTGTTTTTGTTTTATTTAAAAAAAATTCTTCTCTTATTGAAAAACACTTTATAATGCATTTCTCATGCCTATAATTCACAACTTTTTTAAAACGTTAAGTATTCATACATGTATAGTATTTCAGCTATTTCTGCTTATAATTCACAATTAGTTAACACAGTCTAAGACTTAAGTAACAACATTATAAATCATTTTTTGCAAAGACTTCTTTAATATTTTTACTTAACTACTTTTTTTTTTTAATGATAAGAAAATTTCTACTACAGCTTCTTGAGAACGAAAAGTGATTTTTTAATTTTTCATGGTTATTTGGAAAATGTTTGACGAATGCTAAAATAAAATTTACAAATAGATTGGACAGAAAATAATACTTAAATATTCAAATCCGGTCTAATTTTTTTCATTTTGGACTTAGATGTCACAATACCAAGTTGTTATTATTATGATCTTGTAGAGATTGCTTTTATTTGCTAGGGACAGCTTATTTACTGGTTCTGACAAGTAGCCAAAACTAGTTGAAAAATGCGTTGCTTATAATATTTCTCAGTTTTTTGTATTATAGTACAGTAAAAATGGGCCAAAAAACGAGTTGATCAAGAGAAAAAAGCATGCTGGAATTTCTCTCACTTAATGTGTCTAAAACTAAATTGGTGATCTTCTCCCCCCGTTCCAAGCCCAAAAAGGTTCAAAATATAATTTAAAATTTTATTTGTTATGGAAGGTATACCAAGACGTTCGTATTTTAGGCGGTAGAGGTAGCCAAACTTACTAAAACGGACTTTTTTCTATTTTTAACCACCCCTTACCATTTTTGGTTTTTGATGTGTATCAAAAAATTTTAAAACTGTAGTAGTTCCCAAGTTAGCACGCTTTAAAGTCATTCCGCTCCTCGAAAACCAAAAAACGCTGCGTTACGAGCAGAAAGTTAGCGCCACCTGGCGTTCAATATATTTATAGATTTTCGCCTCGCGAGGCTTTTTGGTCTCTTTAAATAAATTATTTTTCCAAATCGCACATTTACACAAAAATTATATTAGTAATATTAAGTGCAACAAAAAGGACAAAGCTTAAATATTGCGAGATGCAGGAGAAACTCCTTGAACCGAACTGCTTATACTAATCATCTCATAATTACTCTCGTTTTCGACACCACTCAGACTTTTTTTTCGCCAGTAATTATCTTACTTAATTGCTTTTTTCGATATTTGAAATATCGATAAACTCTAAACAAGTGAGTACAAACTGGAACATATTATATGCAGGCGGTCTAAAACATCTTTCAAACATCTATCCTATATCTTTCAAGTTACAATTCGATCTTGTTAATTTCCATCCATACAAACGACAATTACACTTTTTATATTAATGATTCAGCTTGCGACGAATAAAATCTAAATATCCTGATACAAACCCGTTTCCGTTAAAGAAGATAAAAAACCTTTCCATGACACACCAAAAAATTATCATCGAAATCGTTTTAGCCGTTTACGATATAATTATTTCTCATATTCGTTTTTTGCTTTTTTTGGAGTACAAAACCCAAACTAACACTCTCATTAAAACTAATTAAATACTCATTAGCATAGCATAAATACACATTTCTGGCCAATTATCTCTTTATGGGCGTAGCATAATTTTTAACGCTCGCCCGGAAGTATGCTACACATTTTTTAAATCACGTTAATACCAAATAAAACGTATGGGAATTGATTTTTTAGTTAGTACCCATAAAAAATCATATGCAGTTGAGCGACTCTGTTAAATTTGTACAACTTCATGTCGACCTATTGTTCCAGTCCCCGGCCCCTCCCTCGCTTAGTTACAGTGCGCTCTATGACGCCATTTTGCTTGTTTGCCTTTTCCAGGAGTCTGTATTTGTCGTGCATTTTGTTTGACGCCTAATTAAATTACACTTTAAAGCCGTTTCTGTCAACATCCTCTCTATCCTGTATACTTCCTCTTCCTGTAAATCCTGGTTTCGCCTCCCTTGTGTATATGTATATGTACATAAGCTGGCTAATATGCTTTAAATGCTCACATCGATTTGTGCGCCAAAAAAGGCATTTATTTTGACGCCATTTTATGGCATTTGCGATTTGATTAGCTTATTTTTGTTTTATATGCTCTTGTCGAGAGTTTATTGCAGATGTTTGAGAGTTTGTAAGCTTACTCTTAAAATAGGAGATGGCATAAGAAACGTCTTGGCTTATTTAAATGTGGTATATAATATTCTAACTTGCGTATTATGAGTAAGTCATAACCTAATGAATTTTGATGCTGATTTGAAGCTTATATGTCATCTTTTTTTACACGATTTAATTATTGGACTAGGGTTTCTAGCACAACGACAGATCTCTTTTTGCTACCCTATTTTTCTTAATTTGGAAGTGTTAAAGAATATTAGGTATGGAGTAGGAAAGAGCGATGTGGATGCCCGACTAGGAGCTATATCTTTTACTTATATTAAAGGAAAAAAGGAATGAGCCAGTTTTTTAAATATCGAGAATATCGAAGTCAATACTGAATATTTGATATCGACATTTTGGTTCTCGATTACTCGACGCATCGATCCAATACAAAGTTTCTTAGAATCAGTAAGTTAAGTTTTTTATTTGGCACTTAAAATATATTTCGCAAAAACGTCCCTTTATTGTTGAAAAAAATGTAAACAGAAACAAGTTTATATCATTCTAAGTTTAATATTATACTCCTATACAAATTTTGGTTGCTTTGCCGAGCAATCATCTTCATTTTGGTTAATTCTAATTAACGTCAAAGATTTGATATCGACACCATTTCCATCGATATACATTTTTTGAGATAATCGAATCGATTTTGCTTTGGGTGGAATTTGATGGCTGTATGAAGACTTAATGGAGCCTCTTAAAAATCAGGGAATGGATTGTAAAGAAAACTCCGAAATTTTTTCTGCTGTCAGACTGGATTTCTTTCGGGCATCCTCTTCTTCATACGAAGCGTTTGAAGGCAGCTAAGAATACGTCAGTTGTGAGCTTCAAGATGGACTGCTTGTTTTATATTTGTAACCGCAAGCGCAGTTTCTGAGTAAACCATTCTTTGAGCACATGGGTAGTCTGGACTATGTACCCATAGCTGGCTGCATTTGTCGAATCCTCAAGATAGAATTGCAATAAGAGAGACTTGGGTGACTAGGGATGCCCTATAGTTTTTGATCCTCCCCCACCTTTCTCCTTTCCTTTTTTTCACAATTAGGCAACACAATGAACCTCATGGTCTTTGGCTGATTTCAGTCATTGACTGAGCTGCCTATTCAACCTATCCTAGGGCAGAGTGCCTCGGTGCCCAGCACAGTTTGAGTGATGATGTGTATAGCATTATGTAAAGGATAAGCTTACTTTTCATATATATGCTTTTAGAGAACCTCGATAGCAGCTTCCCTGTCGACAAGAATATCTACGTTCGTTGGACTGCCTTCTGAGGTGTGTAGCCATCTGTTTTAGCGTTACCAAACCGAGGCCTAAAATATGCTCCTCTCAAAGTTCGGTTAGGTTAGGTTAGGGCGGCAGTTGGGACTGACGTCTCAACTCAGTTAGGCCAACGGTACGCCCGTTGCGATTCCGCTAGAGTGAGCTAGTTCACCACTTTTCCCCACTTAAGAGAGCCCCTATAAAAGGTGAGGAAGCCATTCGGCGGCATTTTGGACTCTGCTCAGATAGCTGAGATAAATCGTCTAGAAAGCGTGACAGTAGGAACCAAATCTTTTACTTCCCAGACCAGGGCAGTGACAGAAGAAGTGCTCCACCGCCTCCATCTCCTCATCATCGCCACAGCTTCTACAGAAGTCATGGTGGGGAACATTCAACCTGGATGTGTGGTTTCCTACCAACCAGTGTCCCGTAATGGCACGGATAACAGATGAGCACTGGGCTCTATTCAGACAGCAAAGTTTTTTGGTTCTTTTATGTCGGCCAAGTTTGCCGTGAGATTCTACAAATGTTTGATATCCGATTCCACGGTTTATTTGCACAGAGAGCGAAAAAATTTCGTATTCTCAGTTTACAGCTGGCCATGGGTATACCCAGGCCCTCCTTGTCTTGAAGGAAGATGCTGGTAGTTACTTTTCTAGCAAGTTCATCCGCAATACAATTTCCCCTTAAAGTCCCTATGTCCTGGGACCCATATCAGGTGAACTGAAAACTGTTCAGACATCTCCTCTAGAGACAAGCGGCAGTCATTCACTGACTTTATATACGAAGTCATCGAATCTTGGGACTTAATAGCCACTTGGCTGTCCGAATAGATACAGAAAATATGCTTCACTCAAAGTTTCTACGCGAAAAATTTAAAAAGTCAGAAATTTATCAAATTGGACTCGCATTGTATATTGTTTTCAAGTACATCACGTCGAATGAATTCTTAAATTTTAAATTCGATCGATAAATCGATTCATTTCCTGGTACTTTCGCAATTGTCTGACGGAATAAATCAATCCATATTCCCGGTTTTGAGATAATTGTGGACAGTGCTGCCCTGACAATCATTATAGGAATAGAGCGAAGCTCTAGAGATTGGATTTCAGCGTATTTCAAAAAGTTGTTGGAGTAAAATCAACTTGTCGTGTTCGATCGTTCCAATCAATGTCTCTCAGAGCTCGCAATTGATGATTACTTTTAAAGTCAACTCATAATAGATAAGGCCAAGCTGATCCCACCAGCAATACTTGCTTTTAAAAGGAGATAAAAAACCAGTTCTGAGAGTATGTCTGTTTCGGCATCTTACAGATTACGTGCTACTCAGATTATTGTTGATTCACGGCGCAACTTTTGCTTTTGTTTTATTCGCATCGATTGTGCTCTTATTTTTGTCAATATGGCGCCATTTATGACAGACTGTACAGCGTCAGCAATGATGTTGGCAACGCTTTAATCAAGAGCCCCCACGTACACACAGATACGCAGCCACACAGCCACGCATTCACGCATAAACAAACACGCAAACAAACGCACATAGATACACACACGCACGCATCACACTCACGCACACACCATATAGGTGCTGTAATGACTCCTTGGCGTGTCTTTGGCGCTTTACTTAATGTTTCATGTATTGATTTCGCGCTTCCATTGTAGTAGTAGTTGTAGTAAGTAGTAAGTCATTTGTGCTCCTTGGCAGCGTTCCATGTTAGCAAGGATGTTGCAGAAGCATCTTTCAGTTTCTCGTTTGTAAAGTAATTAAGGGGATTGAGTTGTGGTGGTTCGTTTGGTGCTTTTTTTTTATCCCTGAAGCTCTCTTGGCAGATACGTGAATGCAATGTCAATTTCTTTTGCAATCTGCGCCACTTTTGTGCCATTGTGGCATAAGTTCGAGGAGATCATTATCGATTGAATGGGGTTCGCTGAAAGCTAATTAGCAGCTACTTATCACAAATGGAAGCTAGTTTGTTAAACTTTTGTTTAATTAAATTTTATTCGTTTGGTATTCTTGAGAAACTTGTTTGTTAAACTTCAAGGCTGAAAGCTATACGATAATAAAAGAAATGTCCTTGAACAAGGACGTAGACGTTCTGGAAAGTTTTTGAAATTATTTACATTTAATTTTTTTATTGGGTTCGCTTGAGTTTACTATATATAGCAAATTTGGATAAGCTTCTAACTTGTTTATTAATGTAAAAATTGGAATATTGGTGCAATCCAAAAATAAGGAAAATGCGCAAACGTCATCTGCCTACAATGCGGTTTTTTATGAGCATTGTAAGCATCCTTTTGCTTTTTATATAAAATTCGTCAATATACTTGATATTCAAAGTGAAAAGTCGTACTGAAGGTTTTATGAAGGGGTCATCCTTTCTGTAAAGACTGGTAACCAATTTAGATAAATCACTTAGACGATGGAAGGACCATCGGAGTAGCTATGACTAGATGAAGACGAACAAAATACCTCCGCCGTTTCCTAACATTTTCAAGTGATAGTGTTGACATACGACCACTCAACTATGACGTCATCAAGTCAGCAATGCATAGGTGGAAGAAAGGCACATCAGCTGCCGCTTATGTCTTGCCATCCGAGTATATTGAAGACTGGAGGTGAAGTGTTGATTAGGTGCATGTATCAGCTCTTGTTCAAAATATGTTCGGAAGAAAGCATGCCCCTCGATTGGAGTCTAAGTGCACTCTGTCCGTATCCACAAAGGATATGCGTCAACTGCCGCTGGATCGAAGCGGCCCTACTAGGAGAAAAGCAATCTAAGATGAAGCACACTGCGGGGTCATCACTTGGTCTATTGCATACAAAGTTGTAGCATCCGTAATGTGTCATAAACTGAAACCATTTGTAAACGTACTGATTTAACCTTATCAATAGGGCTTCATACCTGGAGAATCAACAATAGACGAGACATTCACATTGCGAAAAATCCTGTAGAAGACTCGTAAAAAGCAAATCGACACTCATCATTTCTTTGCCGACTTCAAAGCTGCTTTCGATACGCTTTATAGAATGAAGTTGGGTGCTTGGTACCCCCGCATAGCTTCTGAGAATAGAGTAAGACAACAAATGGTTTCTTCACTGGACACAGATACCAGGAGTTAAGTAGTCAAAAACCCTCCTCTCTAACCACAATCGTAAGAGGTTCAAACTCATTATTATGAGCTATTGCTCACAGGAAAAAGAATGCGAGGATCCTGACTGGCCTTTTGGTGAGACACTGCAGGCTCCGCAGCCACCTAAATTAAATTAGCATTGCAGGCAGTTGAATACATCGCTTCTGTAGCTTGGAGGAAGAAACTTCAGTGCACTCGCCAGCAAAAGAAACAAGCTTGAACGTTCTCCCACAAGGTGATCATTGATGCCCTAAGTTCAAATAAAATACTGAAATATATGCAGGCCATTGGACTTTATAAGAGATGGGGTCGCAGTATTTTAAACTCATTACTTATATAATAATCCCCGCAAAACTAGTTCGACTTTCTAAGATGACTTTGAGGAACTTTGAGAAAAGGGCACTCTGCGAACCTGTGCCGCGGTTCGGCAAGAGCAAATACCTCCTATCTGCAGGTAAGCCCTTAGATGGTTAGATAGTACGTGGCTTGGAGAGTTGCAACAGCGAAGCTGTTAAGGATTTTGTAGACAACAACAAACATCAACATCACCAAAAAACGACGTCAACGAGGAGATACGTCACCGGATAACTCTTGCACCCCGCTGTTGCTTTGGACTCAGCATGGAGTTAAAGAGTAGATCCATCTCTCGACATACATAAAAAACCATATATCATACCATTGCTTCCTTATTGATGCTGAAGCATGGACATTGTCAACATGCGATAAAGTAACATTAGGGGCTTTTGAGAGAAAAATCCTTCGTCGAACCTTCGTACCGATAAATGGGGATGGTGATTTCCGAATTCGAATGAACCATCGAGCCGAATTAGCTTTACGGCATAACCTAGTGATCTAGTCCTATAAATACAATTAAAACGATGTGCGCTGGCTTGGACGGACATATGGGTTGAGCATACTATATGGCGGATTCCGTTCTTGAGTAAGGGATTTTTCCGATAGGGCTACTAGCCCAACGCAACCCCCGTTAAGGTCTGAGGTCGCCCGTGATGGTTTTATTACGTAGTGAGGCCTTCTCCGGCTTGCAGCGGCGCGCGGGAGGTATTCGATTTCCCTCCTAGCACCCATGTCCGGGAGGCTTTTTCCCTATCCGCTACCTTGGGAATGCGCCGTAGAGGGAATACAAGGTCCCCCGAAAAAGGTATTTGAGCAAAAGTCACAGGAAGGACGCTAATCACAGGGATGCCAGGCTTTAAGATGGGAAGACCAGGCCAGGATCTTAGTAGTTTTGGGGTCACCAATTGGCGCCCGCAGGCACAAGTTAAAAAGCCTCTGGCGAGGGATAATTTCCGCGGCCAAGACTTATAACCGGTTGTATTGGTTAAATTGAATAAAATGCTATAAAAAGTAGGTGTGGAAATTGTGAGACCTCTAAAATAACAATGAATAGACAGAAATCTTGGTTTTTGACTGTTAACAGTCTTAGGGCGGTAGATAGGTGGAAGTGGTTGTCTTGACATACCTTGGCCTGAAAAAGACCCATTGTAAAGTCACTTGGCTAATTCTACTCTCCTGGATCCTCTCTGAACCATCGATTTAATAACCGAATAAATCTTATTTGTTCTAATTCCTGCGAATTCAGTAATGTTCCCAAAAGTGCATCCACACAGGAAATGCTCCACTGTTTCCTCCTTTTCTATTGTCTGACGGCTTCTTCAGTAGTTAAAATGAGAATATTTGAATAAAAAAAGTCTTAACTAATTCGTAGCAGTTTTCTCAATTTTACTTCATTAAAATAGTGTATTACACTAAAGCAGTTCTTAAAATAATGTAACAACATTGCTTCCTATATAATAGACCCAAATTCGTAAAGAAAATCAATTTACCTTTTGACGTTTCAATTTTGGCCCAATTTGGTTGCCTAATAATATTGTCTAACATTTCCAAGTTACGCCCATGTGAACTTTTCTTGGCAAAGATTTCTGTTTCATGATTCAAATTCGAATCAAATTTTGTTTTTTCATTCAAAACAAATGCTATTCTATCAGGCTGTTTACCTACAGCAAAATGGGTAAAAAATACGACTTAATTCCGTGCCAATTCCTTTTTTATGCGCCACAACCAGAACAACAAGGCGGGTAAAAGCCGACAACTGAAACAACAAAATGAGCCTAGGTATGTTTGATACCCTGTAAATTGGGTCTAGAGCATATTAAGTTTAAGCGCAAAAATTGTTTCCGAAATAAATTTATAATTAATTCAAAACATTATAACAAAAGGGCTAATTCCCATTTGCATAAGTTTGTCAAAAATCGTTCAATATTTCTAAGTCTTATATTGGATAGATTTCTTATTTTTGAAAAAAAAAAATATTTGGCTCATATTTTGATCCCAAAAACATCCGACTAAGTATTTAAAACTTAATACGAACCAGAAAAAAAAATTGTGAGAAAACTCTGGAAAGGGTGTATCTCCATCTTATATAGGTAACAATTCAGATTTATGAAAAATAATATGTGGACGTTCGGAGATCCCAAAAATTTCCAAGTAGGTATTTAAAACTTAATATAAACCAGAAAAAATAATTATGGGAAAACTCTAAAAAGGGTATATCTCAATCTTATATGGGAAATAATTCCGATTTTTTAAATCTAATAGTTTGACCTTGACCTGACGCCAAAATGTTTCCTTTTAGATATTTAATATTTAGTAAGTACCAAAAAAAAATAGTTTGGGGACACTCTGAAAAGGGTATATCATAGTCGTGATAGCTCGTGTAGGCTTAAGCTCTTGTTTTATTTAGCTTTTCAACAACCGAAATTACCATAAAAATGCGCACCGCAAAGATTATCTTTATTCGCACACACACAAACACACACACGGGTGCAGACACACACACACATACACCTAGAGATAGAAGCATGCCTACACATACCAAATCAAATGTAATAAAAGATGAAGTGAGTCCTTGAACCTTAAGGACTTTGTTCCAGCGTGTGTGGGTGTGTTTAGGTGTGTGAAAGCCTCGTGCGACAAATTTGTTGGCTAAAAATGGCCAAAAATGAGAGTGAAATTTACCGAATAACAAGATTTAGGTTACCAAAATCCCAAATACGCTGCACGCTGGAGAACTTGGAGCAATGATTTGGAAATTTTGGGCGAGTAGTTTTTAAAATGAAAAAGTTTCCGGATGAAAAAAAAAATAGGGAAGCCAATTAACATGCAAGGAATATATAAAGACTTGGGGATCGGTATGATAGATCCCATCGTTAACATCGTTCCACTGGCGAAAAGTAGGAGGCGCAGTCGCAGAGTTCAAGAAATTTTTAATTTTTTTTAATATATGCAAAAGTGGTAAATGATAGGAAAAAATGCATCCAAGATCTAGATTGATTAAAGGTAAAAAAAATTATTTTCGAAAAATTTAAGATTAAAAAAAAAACACGAGTTTTCCACTTTTAATTAATATGACTCAATCGTGTTAAATATTTTTGAAGCATTTCTTTTATTCTAAGCTAAAAAATCCAATTAACATGCAAGGAATCTATATAGATTTGGGAATCAGTATGATAGATCCCATTGTTAACAAATATTTGGCGAAAAGTAGGGGCGCGCATTAGCTGAGTTCAAGAAATTTTAAAATTTTTGTAATACAAGCGAAAGTGCTAAATGATAGGAAAAACTGCATCCAAGATCTAGATTGATCAAAGGTAAAAAAAATTATTTTCGAAAAGTTTAAGATTAAAAAAAAGAGTTTTCCACTTTTAATTAATATGACTCAATCCTGTAAAATATTTTTGAAGCATTTCTTTTATTCTAAGCTAAAAAATCTTAAAATTTTATCTATCATGAAGGTTTCTTCAAAAAAACAAAAATTAAATTTTAAAAAAATATATGAGTAAATAAAAAAATATGAAATTTTATTTAAAATTAATTATAATTAATATTCTCGTTTTTTTTATTTAACATAATTATTAGCTTTAGATTTTTTTTAAATACAAAATTGTTCATTTGCTTGAAATTAAAAGATAATTTAAAAGTTTATTTTAAAACAAATGAGATGTTTCTTAAAAAAAAATAGTGAAAATTTTCGTTATTATATTTTTTTTTAAAGTATGCGCTATATTTATATTTAAATCGTTCAAATAAAAGTATGTTTTTTAAGTATTATTAAAATATTATACATGCATGAACAATATTTTTAATTTGGTAAAAGAATGTTAAAAATATAAAAGAAATTTTTCTAAATATTTGTTAGGAAATTTAGATTTTATTAAAGATTTTTATACAATTTTTATTTTTTATTATTATTTGTTGTTTGTATTTATTATTTGTTATTATTTTAAATATAATTATTTCAATTATAAAAATTACTAACTCAATGATATGATGAAACAAATTCAATATTGGAGGTAAATTAAATTCTCAACAAGGTATTTTTTTTTAATTTTCGTAGATTTAGATCCCATATTATTCCATAGGAGGCAAGTTTATTTTATTTTTTTGATATCGGTGATAAATTATATAGCTCCCATGGGGGTGTTTGAGACGACCTCGACAAAAAAAAGCGTTTTAGATGAATAATTCGTTTGTTTATGAAGATATCGTAACGAAATTTGGTATTCGAAAGTTTTTTATAGTTCCCAATCACTGTACCAAATTTGATCGAAATCGGTTGACTATATCATATAGCTCCCATAGGACCGATCGGCCAAAATAACTTTTTTAAAGAAAAATTCGCTATATTTCGTTTTTTAATAAAGATATCGTAACCAGATTTGGCGTTTGGAAATTTTTTAGACCACTTAAGCAATGTGCCAAATTTGAACAAAATCGGTTGACTATATCATATAGCTCCCATAGGTCCGATCTTCCAAAAAATCGATTTTTTAACAAAATTTGTTGTGTTTCGTTTGTTTGTTAAGATATTGGGACCAAATTTGACATTCGTGAGTATTTTATAGTTCCTAAGCACTATAATTTAATCCAATCGTGATAGATCATATAGCTCCCATAGGACCAATCGGTCCAAAAAACACGTTTTTTATACAAAATTCGATGTGTTTTGTTTGTTTGTAAAGATATTTGAAATAAATTCTGGCATTCATATCTTTTTTAAGGTATTTAAGCATTGTGTCAAATTTTATTGAAATCGGTTGACTATATCATATAGCTCCCATAGGAACGATCGGCCAAAAAAAAAATTTTTGCTTAAAAATTCTTCTGTTTTTGGTTTTTTGTGAAGAAATTGGACTTTATTACAAGCCCGACTTTACGTCCGCCATTTTTTAACATTATTATTTACTTTCGATTTTTTTTTAAATACAAAATTTTTACAATAATTAAAAAAGAAAATCTTTTTGATAAAGTTGTAACATTTTAACTTATAAAAATTAAATAAAAAAATTGTTACATACGAATCGATTTGAATTACCAGTGTTTAAAAGTCGTTTGGTCAGTTTTTGTTCCTTATGGAACCAAAAAAAAATTGCTTTAACATTATTTTTGACGCGTAAAAATTCTATATCTTACCCTAAATATTTTCCGGGACTTGTTAAAATCAAATTCGATGACACAAAATTCCAAAATGGTTTCGTCCTGAGACGCTATTATATTTATTTGACATATTTAGTTAGTTTCTAGTATGGAAAATCAAAATAGAACAATTACTTTTTTCCATTTTTCAATAAATTTCGACTATACATGCTGTGCAAAAAAAAAAGTTTAATATATGTCAGTTCCCCAAATCAAGATAATTTCTTTTGTGTGACTACTGCTTACTTAATATTTATTTATTTGGATTAACCTGTATCAAATTTAATTTAAATGTAATGACCTTTTTATAATAATCTTTCGTAAATTTTGGTTTCATACACTTTTCGGTTTTTGAGTTATATCCAGACGAACTGAATTAAAATAATCGGAAATGTCAAGATTTCAATCTGAAAATTTCATAGGATGTCAATGAATGATGTGGCAAATTAAGATAAAAAATATTCATCAACTTGTGTGACTGAGAGCGTCCCACGCTGATGATTCCGGGAACTTTTTGATCAAGTTAGTATCAAGTTCTGATATAAAGTTTTTTCTTCACATCATTGTACATTTGATATTACTCTTTTACGCCCCTTAAAGGTCCTTCTTTAAATACACATAAAACTTTTTTTTTTTGGCTTCCATTTTTTTTTTTATCAAATCAACCCAATCCTAAACAAATCTTGCCTTCTCCATTCAATTTATCTTCTCTCCACTTAAATAAATGTCACAATGGCTTATTTCGATTGCTTCAAAATCTTTTAGCGATTTATTTATATATCTGTTACAAACCCCTCCATTAATTTAATATACTGCGCCTTAACAACACTTTAAAGTGTTGGCAAACTCAAGCTATGCGGCATTTTGTTAAAATTTTGAGGGCGTTGTTGATTCTGCCTCAAATTGAAGCTTTGAAAATTTAATGCCGGGCGCTTACTTAAAACAATCAAAGTGGCTTTTCCTTTGCCTTTCCCTTTGACTTTATCCTTTGCTTTTTTTTTTTTTTTTTTTTCTCCTTTTTTCTGTTGTTATTCGTTGTGTAATGACAAAGTTTGCTGCCCCGCTGTTTATTTATTTATGTTGGCCTACTTACCTTGTCTGTCCTTTGTCCTCTGACCCTTGCTACTCTCATCATCGACTCTCTCTCTGTTAATGCAGTGCATATAATTGCATTCAAAACTGCCCCCAAACTGACGTTCCATCGCTCCCAATTTGATGACCACCCCCTGAACGACCTATTTGCTCAGTTTATTGAGTGGCAGTCAAATCACAATACAAGCTATACTTGGACGCTCCTCCTAACTTGGCCTCTTGATGGGCTGGCTGACTTGGTTGACTTGGCTTACGTATTATGTCCATTGCTTCATGTTGGAGGTCTGGCCAAGTTCCCGTCACACTTCCTCGGCTTGTGGATTTTTTGTGTAGTTGGTTTGGTTTTGGCTTGTTAGAAGTTTTGTTGCTCGACTTTATTTGCGATTCACTTTGTAATTAAATGCATTAAGTGAGACAGACCCAATGTTGAGGACTTTGAACTTGTATTCCAAGCACATACCCGGAGAAATTATATAAAATGGCGTAGTGGTATATTGCATATTTATTCGTGGAGAAACTCGCAAATATTTACAGAATTTGAGGTGGTTTGGGAGACCAGGATGGTGGGCATTGCAGCAAAGGCTTAGTGGCTCTCGAGGATGTTTGTTCTCAATCACGACTTCTGTCGTAGCTGCGGAGAAGGTTAGCTTAGGTTGAATAGGCGGCTCAATCAGTGACTGAGATTACCCAGAGCCCATGGGGTCCATTGTGTTTGCCTAATTGTGAGAGAAGGAGGAAAGGAATTGTGAAAGGGGAGGGGGAGTGATGGAGGAGGATCAAAATTTCGGGCGTTCCTATTCCCCATAAATCGCTCTTATCGCATTGCAGGTAGCGGAGAAAAAAAAGAGAAGAAAAAGAAAGAAAGAAAGAATACAAAAACTTTAAGAAACCCCTTTTTCGCCTGGCAAATCCTCAAAATGTTTCAGCAATCAGAGTTATTTAGAAAAATCGCCCACGAGCTTTGCTTTGAATCATTCTAATAGTAATGTTTTTCTTATTGGTTACACTTTTCAAACGATTTTTATCAATTAAAATACTATTTGTAAATAGAAAATATGACTTAACAACTTGTAGCAAGGACGCTTCCCCAAGATGGCTTTGGAGAGACTCCTGCAGAGTACAGGTATCTCACATGAATAAGTACATTTCATTTTTTTGTTCCATGTGCCATTATTAAGGTTCCAATTTAAGCCTATCGCATAGCTTAAAAAGAATTAGGATTTTTTTTATCAGTACTATCCATGACGATCTGCTTGCATGTTTAACGAGGGCACTATTGCCTGTATGCATTTTTGCCCGATAAGTTTTCAAGCTTTGTAGATAACTCCTTATATGTAAAAAAGCCCAGACTCATGATTAACAACCCCGTAAACCTATATTTACATAGCCAACTGGAATCTTAAGCACACAAATAAAAAATGGCGGACGTAAAGTCGGGCGCGGACGACTTTAGGATACCCTGTACCACTAGCTTGTAATAAAGTCCGATTTCTTCATAAAAAACCCAAAACAGAAGAATTTTTAATCAACAAATTTTTTTTGACCGATCATTCCTATGGGAGCTATATGATATAGTCAACCGATTTCAATAAAATTTGACACAATGCTTAAATACCTTAAAAAAGATCTGAATGCCAAATTTATTTCAAATATCTTTACAAACAAACAAAACACATCGAATTTTGTATAAAAAACGTGTTTTTGGACCGATTGGTCCTATGGGAGCTGTATGATCTAGTCAAACGATTTGGATTAAATTTAGTACAGTGCTTAGGAACTATAAAACACTCACGAATGTCAAATTTGGTCCCAATATCTTAACAAACAAACGAAACACAACAAATTTTGTTAAAAATTGATTTTTTGGAAGAGATCGGACCTATGGAAGCTATATGATATAGTCAACCGATTTTGTTCAAATTTGGCACATTGTTTAAGTGGTCTAAAAAATTTCTAAACGCCAAATCTGGTTACGATATCTTTATTAAAAAAAGAAATATAGCGAATTTTTCTTTAAAAAAGTTATTTTGGCCGATCGGTCCTATGGGAGCTATATGATATAGTCAACCGATTTCGATCAAATTTGGTACAGTGTTTGGGAACTATAAAAAACTTTCGAATACCAAATTTGGTTACGATATCTTCATAAACAAATGAATTATTCATCTAAAGCGCTTTTTTTTTGTCGAGGTCGTCTCAAGCACCCCCATGGGAGCTATATAATTTATCCCCGATATCAAAAAAATAAAATAAACTTGCTTCCTATGGAATAATATGGGATCTAATGTGAAAGTTTGGTAACTCTAGCTCTTACCATCTCTGACGGACGGACAGACGGACATGGGTATATCGACTTCTCTATTCACCCTGATCATATTTTAGGTAACTTTGGGGTGTCCCCGACGACGTCACCTTCTATATGTTACATTCATTTTCGGCTTGCACAAACTTAATATACCCTTGGTACCATACGGTACAGGGTATAAAAACAGATCTTATGTCGAAGATCTGTTGTCGAAAATCAGTGAAGCGGGCTACTTTTTTTCCTCAACCTCTCCTATATTGATGATTTTTACATATTTTGTAAATCTATTAGCCAATAGTAACCACGTCAAATTATTATTGCATAATTAAGATTTTTTATCAAGTTATCGATAACTGAAAATTTGGTTTTTTATTTTTAGACTTCATCATTTTAAGATCAAATTTAAAAGTAGTAATAAATATTAATCTTCCGATTTTTAAGGTCACAAAAAATCAAGGATTTTTTCAAATTAAGTTTTGGAGTACTTCAAAATGTTACCCAATGATCTTGAAAATTCTACGGCGTAAAATGATTCAAAAATTCCATAAAATTGCGTCTTTTGTATGAAATAATGTTTTATAACGATTTTGTAGAGTATTTAACCCCGATATATGTATATGTAATCGGTTTTTCAAAATTTTTAATACAGTCTTTTCTTACAAATTCAAAAATTACAAATAATAGCTTCAAAAAACTATTGACAACATTTTAAGCATTCGAATTTACGACTATTTTTAGTTCGCTCCGTCTTCAGTTTAGTATTCTATTTTTGTCGTAATAATGTATTTTTATTTGTTTTTTTCTAATTTCCCCCTATTTCTGTAAAACAATTTTTTCGGAATCTTCCCTAGTTTGCTGTAAAACTTTGCTAAGTATAATTGGAAGTCAGTGAATCATTTCTTGCTCATTCATTTGCTCAAAAAATATAATTTTTTCGGAAAAGTTCCCCTTTTACGTGAATGGAGATTTTTGCTCGTCAATTTAAAGCGTTTTTGATTTCAAAGTTCAAAATGTTATAGTAGTTTTTACATTTTTAATCGGACTTTGCGTATTTTTCGCTATTAAAAAGTCATACACTTATTCTTATATCAAATTAAAAAAAAATCGGATAAAAATTTATTTTTTCGAAAAATGTTCCCTTTTTACATAGACGGAGATTTTTGGTGAATTTAAAGCGAACAGCTTCCAAAAACTATTTGCAAAGCTTAAAGCATCAGAAGTTACTACTATTTATAGTTTACCCCGTCTCTGGTTTAGTATTATTTTTTCCCACTATTTCTGAGAAACAATTTTACCGAATCATTCTTGTTTTTTTTTTAACTTTGCTAAATATAAATAAAATTTAGTGAAGTATTTTTTGTATGTTGATTTCTTTTAATTTCGTAAAATTTTTTGAATAATTACATTTTTAAAAAATTTATTTTTCGAAAAATTTTGCCTCTTTACAAAAACTGAGATTTTTAGTGAATTTTTCACTTTTGTTAAATTTTTCTCCACAATCATGTATTATAGTCCTATCATTGTACATTTTTTAAAATCATATAATATTAAAATTAGGTAGAAAAATGGCGTACGTAAAGTCGGGCGCGGACGACTTTAGGATACCCTGTACCACTAGCTTGTAACTAAAATCTGATTTCTTCACAAAAAACCAAAAACAGAAGAATTTTTAAGCAAAAATTTTTTTTTGACCGATCGTTCCTATGCCAACCGATTTCAATAAAATTTGACGCAGTACTTAAATACCTTAAAAAAGATCTGCCAAATTTATTTCAAATATCTTTACAAACAAACAAAACACATCGAATTTTGTATAAAAAACGTGTTTTTGGACCGATTGGTCCTATGGAAGCTATATGATCTAGTCAAACGATTTGGATTAAATTTAGTATAGTGCTTAGGAACTATAAAATACTCACGAATGTCAAATTTGGTCGCAATATCTTAACAAACAAACGAAACACAACAAATTTTGTTATAAAATCGATTTTTGGAAGATCGGACCTATATGAGCTATATAATATAGTCAACCGATTTTGTTTAAATTTGGCACATTGCCTAAGTGGCCTAAAAAATTTGCAAACGCCAAATCTGGTTACGATATCTTTAATAAAAAAGCGAAATTTAGCGAATTTTTCTTTAAAAAAGTTATTTTGCCCGATAGTCAACCGATTTTGATGAAATTCGGCACAGTGATTGGAAACTATAAAAAACTTTTGAATACCAAATTTGGTTACGATATCTTCATAAACAAACGAATTATTCATCTAAAACTTTTTTTTGTCGAGGTCGTCTCAAACACCCCTATGGGTGCTATATAATTTAACCCCGATATCAAAAAAATAAAATAAACTTGCCTCCTATGGAATAATATGGGATCTAATGTGAAAGTTTGGTAACTCTAGCTCTTACCATCTCTGAGATCTAGGCGTTCACACGGACGGACAGACGGACAGACGGACATGGGTATATCGACTTCTCTATTCACCCTGATCATATTTTAGGTAAATTTGGGGTGTCTCCGACGTCTCCTTCTAAATGTTACATAAATTTTTGGCTTGCACAAACTTAATATACCCTTGGTACCATACGGTACAGGATATAAAAAGAAATTAAAACCTGAATTCTGCACTCTTGAAGTTACTACATTAGAATTTATATAAACTGTAATTAATTTAATTGAAAACCGTGAAATAAATTTAAAAAAATAATTGTTGACTTGAGGTTTCAATATAAAAATAGAAAAGATTAATTGTCGTGATTTCAGATGCTTGTAGTCACCGCCAGGTACATCAAAAGAATCCTTTGGAAACTCTTCCGCTAAGCCTGAATAAATTCGGATAAAATGTTTTTATACCCTGTACCGTATGGTCCAAGGGTATATTAAGTTTGTGCAAGCCGAAAATGTATGTAACATATAGAAGGAGACGTCGGAGACACCCCAAAGTTACCTAAAATATGATCAGGGTGAATAGAGAAGTCGATATACCCATGTCCGTCTGTCCGTCTGTCCGTCCGTCCGTCCGTCCGTCCGTCCGTCCGTGTGAACGCCTAGATCTCAGAGATGGTAAGAGCTAGAGTTACCAAACTTTCACATTAGATCCCATATTATTCCATAGGAGGCAAGTTTATTTTATTTTTTTGATATCGGGGATAAATTATATAGCTCCCATGGGGTGTTTGAGACGACCTCGAAAAAAAAAAGCGTTTTAGATGAATAATTCGTTTGTTTATGAAGATATCGTAACGAAATTTGGCAATCGAAAGTTTTTATAGTTCCCAATCACTGTACCAAATTTGATCAAAATCGGTTGACTATATCATATAGCTCCCATAGGACCGATCGGCCAAAATAACTTTTTTAAAGAAAAATTGGCTATATTTCGTTTTTTAATAAAGATATCCTAACCAGATTTGGCGTTTGGAAACCACTAGACCACTTAAGCAATGTGCCAAATTTGAACAAAATCGGTGGACTATATCATATAGCTCCCATAGGTCCGATCTTCCAAAACATCGATTTTTTAACAAAATTTGTTGTGTTTCGTTTGTTTGTTAAGATATTGGGACCAAATTTGACATTCGTGAGTATTTTATAGTTCCTAAGCACTGTACCAAATTTAATCCAAGTCGTTTGACTAGATCATATAGCTCCCATAGGACCAATCGGTCCAAAAACACGTTTTTTATACAAAATTCGATGTGTTTTGTTTGTTTGTAAAGATATTTGAAATAACTTTGGCGTTCATATCTTTTTTAAGGTATTTAAGCACCGTGTCAAATTTTATTGAAATCGGTTGACTATATCATATAGCTCCCGTAGGAACGATCGGTCAAAAAAAAATTTTTGCTTAAAAATTCTTCTGTTTTTGGTTTTTTGTGAAGAAATCGGACTTTATTACAAGCTAGTGGTACAGGGTATCCTAAAGTCGTCCGCGCCCGACTTTACGTCCGCCAATTTTTATTATATGCATAGCAAAATCATCAACTTTTCTCAATTTCCTGCAAAGGCATTTAGCTTTTGACCTTAACCCTTCAGTAATACTTTTCAGATCGATTCAAATGAATCTGTACTTTTATTATTTTAAGCACGTTTTACTTTGATATTTTTTTCAGTGTACATAATATCAAAAGCTGTCTTGTTTAATATGCAACGCAAGCTTTTCATAACTTGGCCAAGAAGTTGACAAAGCCTTTTACTTGCTTTTAGCTGAGGTGTTTGGAGTAGGAGCACGTAATGACCACCCTGACCTAACATATTTGCTACTATATTAACCACGAATGCCAGAAATGTTTTGTTTACATTGACTAGACAGGACAAACAAGGACGCACCCGTTGTTTGCTCACTAAATTGTTAGGCCGTTTCGAGCCAAACTGATATTATATAAAAGAAATAAAGAAATAACAAGGTCAGCTAAATGCTTAGCACATATGATGTGGAATGTGTTACATAAACGAGGAATAGATGCGGAGTTCGGGTACGGCTTTAATTTATGGGCATGCTTGGAATTTCTAGACAGATTGAGTCATACATACAAAAGCGGAAATTATGCGTAAAGTAATACGATGATTTAGGCTTTTCTTACGAACTCGAAGTTCGTACACTCTAAAAGAAATATTTAAGGCAGTCATAAATTAATGACTGCTCTGAGAAATATGGTGAAGAATTTTTGAGCGCGAAGTTTTTAAAAGCTGTTCGCTACCAAAAATGGAGCTTTTTATCATTTATACTCAGACTATGTGTATTTATCGCTATAATAAACACAAAAAAAAAAGTTAAAAATAAAAAATAAAAATTCTCAAATTCAAATGTTCAAAATTCAAATTCTCATATGTATTGAAACAATCTTGAAAAATTTCTAGTCTAAAACTAAGCACGGTATGCACCAATTGCTACCAAACAGCCACAAAATTTTGGTAATAAAGAAAGGTTTGTTTTATCGTTGCAACCAAGTGGAAAAAAATAATAGAAGATTGAACTCCTAGGGTTAATCTATTCGAACACTAGTTTTTGTTTGTTTATCGAGTTATCTTTCTTATTTTTATATGAAGGGCCTAATGCTCTACATAAAAAGCATTTTACGAAAATAAATCTACTTGAGTTTGTTTATAAAAATTGAGTCCGTAACTGAATTTATTTTATTAACACAATTCCATTTCATAAAATAAAGATAAGTAAGATATAAGTATAAAGACTTACAGAACTATTATATAAGAGTTCGTGTACGATAGAGTACCATAGAGCCCCTACAAGGGCTCAAAAATAAAATCAAAGGATGATTTGTTGGCTTTAGACTAGAAAACCAGCGTTTCTTTTGGTTTTCTTGAAAATCTTTCTGTGTCTATTACACTAGGTTTCAAAATTTTATTGTCACCAAGTGAACCTTTCAAATTAAAAGTTTTTTAGGATAACTTTTTTACGAGATATTAACGAATTACTGAAAAAGTTCTCAAAAATGGATTTTCGAATAAATCTCGAAAACGGTTCTAAAGCAAAAATTAATAATGTAATTAGAAAAAGTCATTTTTATACGAAGGTTAATTTTTCGTGTAGACTATCATTATAGTAATTCTTGATTAAAGTTGTCTATATCAATGATTAGGACGTGCAGTGATCTTAAGGAAATTCATGGACACATCTGTCTGTATGAACTCCTCTTTTTATGTGACAGGAAACCAGTTTATTACTACTACTACTATGTATTCTTCACTCCTAAGGGTTGTCAAGGTATAATTGGCTTTTCGCATTTATTCTTCAATTGTAAGCCTTCACCTCCTAGCTGGTGCCTCGGGACGTCTAGAACTTTGTGGGTTCTAGCGGAGAACCTCTCAGGCTATGTTACGCTCGTCTTACTGTGTGGCCGACTCAGTTCCATTTGCGGCGTTTAATCCATAAATCAGTTTGACCTCCTAATTAACATAATTTTTTTTAGACACCGATTCAAAATCACCTAAATCCGAGATTTTATGCGGAACATTTCTTTCCAGAATTTGCATCATATTTAGGTTGGATTATGAATCTCCTGCAAGGGTATTACAGAGCACCTCGAGAAAATTGAGAGTCAAATTTCGATTGTTTCAGAAGAAACTTGGGAACTCTTAAAAACTTCCGAAGTTACGATATGAGTTCCCAAGCTCTTTACCCAAAACTCAGTTTACTAGAGAGAGATAACTTTATTAAAATATATAAAAAAGTTTTTTGTCGTTGACATTTAGCGTTTTAGTAGACGGCAGAGCCCCTAGGTATTATTAATTTTTTCCATACTCCTTTGAGGAGCTTAAGGTCTCTACAAAAGATTTCCAGTTTTCTCTGTTTAGATTATATAGCCTTCAAGAAACCGACCCTTCGAAAGAAAAGTTTATTGGGCACTATTTGTCTCATGACCAAATTCGAAAATTAAAAGTTTTTTGGAATATCAAAATCGGTTTAGGTATTTATTTGATTTTCTTTCTATGATGGTACAGGTTAACTCTTATTTACCCATGTCAGAATTTAATAATCTCAATTTTTTTGTTTAAGAAATTTAATTCCTCTTGAAATTAAAACCACATGAAAAATTTGATTTGGTAAAATTGGGAGCACCAAACATTCGGTTTCAAATGAATCCGAATAAAATAAAATATTTGGATTCGTTTCGGTTCACTACCGATTAATATTTTAAATTATATTAGTCCATTCAGTAGATCAATCGTCTTCTTGCGTCTTCTTCAAGTCCTTCAACCCCGGTTGGGGCATAGGGCGGCGACAAACTTCCTCCATCCTACCCGATATGTAGCCAGATACTTCAGCTGTGGCCACGTTTTACGCTGTATTGCTGCTTCTGCCAAAATTGTTATGTCCAAGTAGTTCTTGGTGTACCAACTCGCCGTGTACCTTGAGGATTTCGCAGGACTGCTTCACGATGCTGTCGTTTGGTCTCCTCAACGTGTGGCCAATCCAGCGCCACTTCCGCTGTCTAATTTCGACATTCAAAAGCTGTTGACTCGTTATGCGCCACAATTCTTGATTCGATATAATTTGCGGTCATCGGATTTTGAGAATGTATTGAAGGCAGCGGCTTACAAGTGCCTGTAAGTTTCTCGTGATGGAGGAAGAGACTTTTCAGGTTTCACAGGCTTAAAGCAGTACAGATTTGATATTGGATTCGAAGAGCCTTCACTTGGTGCTTAGGGAAATTTGACTAGAATTCCATACTGAAGACAACATTCCAAAGTCGCTGCGGGCTTTACTTATTCTGCTGTTAACATCCAGATCCGTTCCTCCGTCTGACGATACAGAACTTCCTAGATAGATAAACTGTTTGACCTCCTCAATGGGAATCTGTCTTAAAATAATGAGCTGATGTGCTGAGCGGCCAGTGTGCATTATTTTGGTTTTGTTGCAATTGTTCCTAAGACCAACCATCTCTCCATTCACTTGCAGTGATTGACACATCTCGTTCATCCCGCTGTTGGTACGTGCCGGGAAACAGATATCGTCAGCATAATCCAAGTGGCTTAGCCTCTCAAAAGGTCTCCATTGGATACCGTGTCTCTCAGTTGAACCTACGGTTGCAGTCAGTACATGGTCTATCGCCAATAAAAACAGGAATGGCGACAGAATATCCCCTTGCCTTACTCCCTGTCGCACTTCGAAAGAGTCAGGGAGCTGTCCATTATGTAGAACGAAGCATCTTGCGGCATGATAGGACACCTTTATAATAGTGACAATCTTCGGGGGAATTCCTCTCCTATCTAAGGATTTCCATATCCATTCGCGGTTAGCTCGGTCAAAGGCCTGCTCAAAGTCTACGAACATAAGGTAGAGCGGTGACGTAAACTCAGTTGACTGTTCGAGTATTATACGCAGTGTGTTGATGTGATCGACACAGGACCGATCCCTACGAAAGCCCGCTTGATGCCTCTTGAGCGTATTCTCAATCCTGTCCTTTGTCCGTTCAAGAATGATAGTTGTCATTATCTTCGGGAAAACAAGACAAAATGATAGTACCGCGTCAGTTATTGCAGCTCTTAAGGTTTCCCTTTTTGGGTTTCTTAACAATAACTCCATCCTTCCAGTACCTGGGGTATTTTTCGTCTTCCCAAACAGCCTATATTAGTGGTAGGAGGATACAGGCCGTTGTGTCGGGATCGGCTTTCAGAATTTCGGCTGGTATGCCATCAAGTCCAGCTGCTTTGTTGACCTTTGAGGGGTTGATCGCAGTTTTGATTTCTGCAACTGTTGGGGGTCCGGTGTTAATTCCCCTATAAGATCGACGCATTTCTGGTTGTTGGGAGCTCATCTTTGGGCTCAGCTCATCATTCTCATTAAGCAAGGCACAAAAATGGTCCCTCCATCTCCGCAGTTGATCTTCGATTGTTACCAATCGTCTTCATGCGTGCCTAACCAAATTTAGAACCATTCAGTACTTAATTTTAAAGTTCTCTCTCTATTCAACTTTTTTATTTATTAATCTTTTATATTTTTGTTTTCTTCTTTTGTTTGGGTCTTACCTTCGCCTCTCACCCAGTTTCGCTAATGTTTCTCCAGTGTTTCTCTTTGTTGTTCAGTGTCTTACCTTGCCACATTTTGTGTGCTATTGATTTATGCGTTTTATGTTGCTTTAAGCGTCGCTCAAGTCCACCACATTGTGGCAACCTCTCGATGCCAAAATGTTTATTTCTTTTTCCCTTTTTTTTTGACCTTCTAAGCATTTTGTAAAAAATATTCACATGCTGGTTTCTATGGACTGCAATTGATTTTTAGTTAATCAGCGAATGTTTTGCGTGCTGGCAACGTGTCGGATGTGCAATTTTTGAGTTCTAGCAATAAAACTAAATTGAAATAAAATCGATTATACGCCACGTTGCGCAAAAGCGTCAAAGGCAAAAGTGTTGCCTTTATCTCGAGAGATTTTCAAGTACACAGCATGGCGTATTGTTTGGAAGGGGCATGCAACAAACCCATTTCAATTTAACGCCAGACTTTGCCGCATGTGTGCGTATCTGTGTATCTGTGTGTATATCTGTAAGTGCTGCAAGTGTGTCAGTGTGTGTGTGTGTCAGTGAATTGCCAATTCAACGAAGCTGTCAACATCAACGTCAGCAACAGAGCCAAAGTCAGACTACTGGAATCAGTTGGTTCTCTTGGCCCACTTGGCGTCCCCTTGGAAGCTCGTCATCACCTTGATTTGTGCCGTTAATAGGCCAAACATTTATCACCAATGCGACGCAAACGAAGCGCGGCTCTCTTGCAGCATCAACAACAACAACAGCAACAACAACAGCAGCAAAAACAAAAACAAAAAAAGAAGAAACGTCTACTGAAGTGTCATTCCAGCGAGAGGAAACGGAAATTGTTGCTCTGCATTTTTAACACAGGTCTGACTCTGTCACTATCGCCATTTTTATTTTATTTTTTTTTTAACTTGTCGTAAGGTAGCTTCACTTTACCATAAAAAGAGCAAGGCACAGCTGTAGATTCGGAAAAGTAAATACTAAGTTGAATGGTAATTGAAATCGCAAAGTTCCTCCAATATAAAAACGATTCTGAATGAGTGAAAATGACTAATTCTTAATTCCTAATAATATTTAAAGCTAGTTTTAGAATTAAAGTTTAAAATAACAAAATAATAAGAGAAATGTAAAAAAACAGAGAGGTGGGGCACTGCGACCAAAAGGTCTTTTGTACCATACCCTTTGGTTAAAACAAAAGACTTTCCGCTTTTCTCATGAATAGCAGTAGGTCTTTTGTTGGTGTTAATCTGAGTTGGAAGGGACTAATCCGTTCCTTTCCCATGTGACAGGCTCTGCCCCATACCAGCGTTGGGCAGTCACAGAGAATATGCCTGGTGGTTTCATCGTCTTCTAGACAGAGCCTGCACTCTGAAGAGTCCGATAGGCCACTTTTTTGTAGATGATATCTAACAGTATGGTGGCCAGATAGGTAAGCTACCAGGAGCTTTAGGTCCGCTCTCCCAAGACCTTTTGTCTTGATTGTATCCAGAGGTTTGACAAGCACTTTTGCTTGACGAAGCCCTGGAAGGGAGAACCAGTATCTCCTATGTTCTCCTGCGGTCAATTTGTTAATCATGGTTTTGATCGTGGACCAACCAATACCACAAAACGGCGCAGGAGAAGTAGTCTGGGTGGAGGCAACCTATCGTGCTAGATCGTCAGCGATTGCGTTACCATCCACTCCCGAGTGTCCAGGCACCCAACATAGCACGACTTTGTTCCGGGCGGACAGGGCTTGGAGGTAGGTATGGCATTCTTTAACCATCCGGGAGGAGATTCTCTAGGAAGACAATGCCCTAATGGCAGCTTGGCTATCTGAAAAAATGCATATGTTTGGGCCCCTAGTTCCCTTGAGAAGGATATTAAGGACGCAGATCTCTATGGCAAGAATCTCCGCTTGAAAGACACTGGGCCAGATGCCCATTGCGGTAGAGATTCTGGTGTTGGGTCCAACGATTTCAACACCTACACCCTGCTCAGTTTTGGACCCATCCGTGAACCATTGTTGCCATCGGGGGTTTCCACAGGGGCTGCCATCATCCCAAGTTTCCCGACTAGGGAGAAGAGAGACCAGTTTTTCCTCAAACTAAATATTCCCAGTTTTTGCAAAATTTTAAAAACTAAGAGAATTCGAGAAATTTTCTTTTTTCGAATTTATGGAATTTATTGTACTTTTATCATTCGTTACTCTTCACTTGACCTAATTCTTCTACAGACAAATTCCTTTAGATTGGGAAACATTTTCTGTTTTCTGTCAATAGAGATCTATCTAGAAAATGTATAAAAAAAAATTTCGATTAAAATTGATTTTTTATTCCATCCTTGTAATTTCGTCTTTCTTTACTTGACATTATTCGTCTACAGACAAATTTCTTCAGATTGGGAAACAGAAAACAGTCGCTAGAGATTAATCTGGACAAATTACGAAAAAAAACTTTTTCTTTGGAAAAAGAGTATTCAATTTACTAGTTTACAGCAAAATATAGTCTCAACATGTGTTACGTAGTAAAATTGCACACTAAAACCGAAAATGAAATCCACAATTTTTTTCATAGAAAGGATCTCGAGATATTTCGAAAAAAAAAACACTTCGAAGTTAAAAAAAGCAAAAATTCCTCTAGTTTTACTAATCTTATACTTGGAACATATTTTTGTTAAATTTACGGCTTGGTCGGTATTTATCCATTCATATAAAATTTTTTGGAACTTTTAGCAAAGCTTTGAACAAAATCCTAATTCGAACGTAAATATAGAAATTATTAAAAATTGTTTCATATATTTTTTTTCAAGGCTTGCAGCTTGATAGATATAAAATAATCAAAAATAAAATCGAACTTTACGAGTTTTCTTTTAAATTTTGAAATTTCACATTCGTTTGAAACAGAATTTTTTCCAAAAAATATCAAAAATTGGCTTGAAGACCTCGACTTGGTAACTTTTTTATTTATTTATTTTTAGTATTTTTATTCATTAAATGTAATTTATTTATTTTATTTTATTTTGCTTTATTTTTTTTTTTTAAAGTATTTTCAATGTTAATTTTTACTTTTACAAAAAAAAATTCTCAAGAGCTATAGAAAGGTAATATCATAATTTTTTTTTCAAATACTATTTATCCGAGTAATCTCTGGATAGGATCATTATATTCCCTATTACTTGTAGCGGGCGCAATCATAACAAGATTAAAGTTATTATAATTCCAATCTATAATTATGTTTATTTGTATAATATTTCAAGGTACCATGGTATTTATATAAGGTACTATTATTCCTCAATTATAGAGTACAAATATTTTTTTTGCGCAGTAAAATAACTTTTATATAATTTGATAAATTTCTCATTTTCAAAGAAAACGATAGAATTTAATTTTTCCACTGCAAATATTTAAATAATTTTTAATAAATTTAAAATATGCAAAATTTAATTTTTTAATTCAAGTTTTCAAAGTTGCAAAAATTTTTTAAGTATCGTTTTTCATTTAAGAGTAATGTTTTAAAAACATATTCTGCTATTGATAGCTCGATAAATAATTCAATTTTCAATTCCTCGTCTTCAAAAAAAAAAAAACGACAGATCATCTTTTAATTTTACAACTGAAAAATTGTTAAATAATGTTTAATAAATTTAAATTATTTATGTCAAATTTTTATTTTTTAATTCGAGTTTCAAATGTTGGGCAAAATTCTTCATTTAAGAGAACAGTGTTGAAATTAGATTATTCTGCATCGACAGTTCGATAAATAATCGATTTAAAAAAATTAAAATTGATGAAGCTAATATAGGCTATTACCTCAGTATTAGCCACATATCTTAAAATCATCTAAATCTAACTGATATAAAAAAGCAAGTTTCACAAAAACAAAAATTTATTCGTTTTCCAATTTTGACATTTTCTTGCTCTCCATAGCTTTTCATATTCCCCTCATTAATTCCTTTCGATAAATTGCATAAATTTTAGTAAATATTGCTAAAATTTCTTCTGTTTATTAAAATTAACCAAAATTTGGCTATTTCATAGCAAGGGAAATTTTTACCTTGCCGCACATCAAACCTACCCACTTATTAGCTATCGATATGGCAATTTATGTTTCGATAATTGTATGCTAAACGGGCTTTTAATATAAGGGAGGAGACCGGTTTAGGAGGCTGAGATTTTGTTGTTTTTCGTGAATTTTTTACATAGGAAATGAATTAACACATTTTTTTTTAAAATTTTATTTAGTATTTATTAGTATTTTATTCATGCTTTGAAGTAGACTTAAGAATTTTATCAAGTAATTTCCGCCGGAAATAGTGTCGTTAGATCGTGCTGTCCATGGACGATTGCCATCGGAGTATTTTGATGGTAGGCATTCCTGTGGTAGCAATCTGTAATCATCACAATATTTTTTCTTTTGCAACACACTTCCTTAGAATATGAAGAGAATGATATTTTTTTATACCATATTTTTTCACCTTTTTTGCATAAAAAACATCATAATCATATAATCCCAAAATTAGGTTCGTCTATATTTGAATTGAATAAAGAATTTTCACACCAAATTTCAGAACGATTGGTCAATAACTTTTTAAGTTTGAATGCCCAAAAGTTGAAAAAAGTCGTTTCGAGAAAAACGCGTTTGAAATAAAAAAATAGTTACCGCGCGCTTCGACTCCGTACCGACGGGCGGTCACTTAAGTCCTCATAACATTGGTAATAATGCAAATTTAGCTTCAAATTTTGACCACATATTCTTGATAAGTTATACTAACAATTTATGCAATAAAAAAAATTTTGATTTTTCATCAGTTTATTAAGAAAATCAAAATAAATACGAATAAATATATAAATTTATATAGAATCTAAAAATATCAAAATAGAAATTTAAATAAACTACTTCAGTTCAAAATAACCGCTATTTTGAAAATATTTTATCAGTTCACTTTAATTTCTCTTTCAGTTCTACTCAAAATACATAAAAAAACATTTTGGTGAATTTAGGAAAACCAAACATGTGAAATCAAAATAAATATTTTATTCGATTTCGCTTAACAAATATTTATTTATTTTATTTTTAGATTATACAGTAGATTTTAAATATTATTATAAAGTCAATATATTGTAAAATCAAACTTTTTTTTAAACAACTTTCTCTGCTTGTCCAAAAACTTTGTTTAGTGTATCCAGAAGTATTCACTCCCACAAACTTACTCTCCCTTTCGTTTATCTTTTTTTATTTTGTTATTATTTTTGTGTGTGTGTGTGTGTGTGCGTTCATTTTGCTGCCCGCCATTGAATTAAGCAATGAATTTTTAATGACTAGACAGACTGGCTGGCAAAAAGCCCAACAGTTCGTTTCCTGCCTCTCTCGTTGCCACTAAAAAAATTAAATGGCGTCAAGTGCAGAAAATGCTTGTTGGGTTAATCGTGCCTTATCGTCCTGCTCGTTAGCTATCAAGTTTTCATTGTTGTTGTTGTTGTTGTTGTTTATCTTGTAGTAGTAGCAGTTGTTGTTGTTGTTGATGTTGTTGTTGCTGTTGTAAGTGGCAAGAACGTTTTATCCTAAGCAGACGCCATTTGCTTTATGAAATTGGCAAGACACTTTGAAGTGGTTGGAGGGGATGGATTGCCGGAAGGTTGTCCTGTGGCAGAGCTTTGTACTCGTTCGTTTACTTGTTGCCCGCTCTTCACAGTTGACTCAATGGATTCTGGGAAAAACACTTTTTGTTGACACTAAGAATATAGCCAAGTTAAGGGCTGTGGGCGGTCGGTCATTTGAGTTGCTAATAATCAAGCAATTAATTAGTTTTCATAATCATTTATCATTTAAAATTTAAATAAATTTGTTAAAGCATATTTATGTGAGTGGGACCTATGATGGAAGCGCTGCTATCAAGCAAAAAGTGCTGTCACTTTTTCTAAAGAAATTTGAGAAGAACGTCTGTAGCCTGACAAAAATGAGTGAAAAATTGCAAGGACATTTTGTGGGTGGTACAGGGCGTATGAAATTTGAACTTTTCAATTTTTCAATTGCTTTTCAGGCTTGATTCGAGTTAAATTTGATTGCCAATTTCTATTAAAAATAATAATAAATTTTGTAATAAATAAATGGGTAATATATTATACAATTTATTTTCCTAGCACATTTTTGGTGCTTCCAATTCCAGGAAAAATAAATTTTTATGTATTTTGAATCCGACTGCAAAGATATCAAAATAAATAGTCAAACTACGTTTAAGATATGCATGGTGAATGGGGTCCTTAAATAAATGTAGTACAAATTTGCTATCTCCAGGAATACCAAAAGCATGCTATAGGAAAAAATTCGCATTTATTATTGGATTTCTTGGATGCTTCTGTTGCTGTGACATACCTGATTGAGCATCAGCTCATACAGTTGACGTCATTTGCTTTTAAATATTTTCATGTGAGTTTCGGTGAATTTCCAACACTTATCTGACATCGTCAGACAACGCATCAATTATAATTTATTTCGGCCTGTCACAATATGTATATAGAGTATATGCACAATGTGAAAAATCGCATTTACTTAGCTTGATTGGTAAACAAGGCTGCGACAACAATAAAAAAGGAGCAATAATAACAAAGATACAATAGCATGAAAAATAAATACGGAGCATAAACAAAAGTTCGCAAAAGATACAACGAGCACACAAACACATATACAGAATAAAGGACAAAAAGTTGGGGATAAGTCTGAGCTGGTATATCAGTTTTTTCTGAAGTCATTTAATATTTACTAGATTTCCAAAGCAACCTTTTTAGGGTTTCCCAAAACAAATTTCACATAAATAATACAAAATAAATCAGTTGATTAAAAATATCTAGCGAAATTAAAATTAAAATAAAGTCGGGCGCGGACGACTTTGGGATACCCTGTACCACTAGCTTGCAATAAAATCTGGTTCCTTCACAAAAAACCAAAATCAGAAGAATTTTTAAGCAAACAATTTTTTTTTGACCGATCTTTCCTATGGGATCTATATGATATAGTCAACCGATTTCGATCATTTTTGACACAGCGCTTTAATACCTTAAAAAAGATCTGAATGCCGAATTTATTTCAAATATCTTTACAAACAAACGAAACACATCGAATTTTGTATAAAAAACGTGTTTTTGGACCGATTGCTCCTATGGGAGCTATATGATCTAGTCAAACGATTTGGATTAAATTTAGTACAGTGCTTAGGAACTATAAAATACTCTTGAATGTCAAATTTGGTCCCAATATCTTAACAAATAAACGAAACACAACAAATTTTGTTAAAAAATCTATTTTTTGGAAGATCGGCCTCTATGGGAGCTATATGATATAGTCAACCGATTTTGTTCGAATTTGGCACATTGCTTAAGTGTTTTAAAAAATTTCGAAACGCCAAATCTGGTTACGATATCTATATTAAAAAACGAAATATAGCGAATTTTGCTTTAAAAAAATTATTTTGGCCGATCGGTCCTATGCGAGCTATATGACATAGTCAACCGATTTTGATCATATTTGGTGCAATGCTTGGGAACTTTCGAATGCCAAATTTGGTTACGATATCTTCATGAACAAACGAATTATCCATTTAAATCCTTTTTTTTTGAGCTCGTCTCAAACACCCATATGAGAGCTATATAATTTATCCCCGATATCAAAAAATAAAATAAACTTGTCTCCTATGGAATAATATGGGATCTAATGTGAAAGTTTGGTTACTCTAGCTCCTACCATCTCTGAGATCTAGGCGTTCGAACTGACATGGGTATATCGACTTCTCTATTCACCCTGATCATATTTTAGGTAACTTTGGGTGTCTCCGAGTCTCCTTCATATACATTTACATACATTTTCGGCTTACACAAACTTAATATACCCTTTGTACCATACGGTACAGGGTATAACAATGTGGTACAGTTGGGGCGTTACCCGACATACTTCTGCATACTCTTACTAGGAATTTTCCAATTGGATTTTTTTTTTTTATGAAATTCGATATATATACCTATAAGTTCCGAAAATGTCTACCGATTTTGATGAAAGTTACGTCAAAGATGCTATTTAAAGTATTTGGGGTAAATTTCAAGTTGATATGTTGAGGGGTGTGGAGAAAAGATCGGTAAATCGATTGCGAGGGTGCGGGGTCCGGATCGATAAAATTTGGATGTGGATTTTTCATTAGAGCCACATGAATCAGCTTACCAAAAATTGTGATTCGAGGCCACTTGTAACCATTATTAGGTGAATTCAAATTTCAGATAAAAATATTAATAGGTGTATGCCAAAAACCACGAAAATCTGCTGCGGGGGATCGGGGCAAGATATTAACATGATTCAACAACCTTCATCTTCTGAGGAAATATGCGCACCAGCAGGTACAGTTTGGTGTTTCTTGCTCTCCTAGTCTCCGAGATCTAGGCGTTCATTCGGACGGACGGACGGACATGGCTCAATCGCTACCCGAAGCTATGATATGCATTTTGGTATAAAGGACTTGGGGTCTGCCGCCCCTCCTTCTGTCCGTTACATACATTACACAAATCTAGTATATACCCTTTGTAGTTTTTATTACAGGGTATAAAAATCCTAATAGTTTGGATTATTAGGCTAACACAAGCAGTACAATTAATAACTATTTAGTCAGTCGTTAGGTTGTTTAAAAAAAAAAATAATTCAAATGTTTACAGATTGTTGCATAAAATATCTCAACCTTTTCTTACATTTTAAAAATAATTTAATTTCCTTTTCTTTTGCAGGTAAGTTTAACATTGATGGACGGATAATGCAAGATAAAGCGATGTAGTAAATAACTTGAGGAAGTGTCAAGGTATTGTTGTCAGTCTCATGATGCGATAAAACTAAAAAATGGATTAGTAAATATAATACCTAACAAATATAACAAAAAACCCTGTCATTTAAAAACCCTAAAACTCATAGTATAATGATTCGGGAAAAGTTATCCTGACCGAAAGTTCACTTGCTTTATAAGAGTGGCTTTGAGCAAAGACTTTTGATATTGAAATTTACGTATCCCAAAATTTGACATTGATTTTGACATCTTGATATTCATTTACAAAAACTGCTGAATGTATTTTTGATTGATTAGGGGCTCCAATCAATGTTTTGAATGATTTAGAAGGCGCATTTTTTGAAAAAGCAGAGACTAACCGATCTTTGGCATCAAAAGCTTATCGAAATCATAAAACTCTAAAAACGGCAACTTTCTAGCAATATAAAAAAAAAAGATTACTGAATGCTAAATCATAAAAAATTGCAGAAATTTACTTCGAAAAAAGTGAAATTTTTATAAATTATCATAATTTTCTATTTTTAAGAAAATTGATTTAAATTAGGAATGCGAATCGAAGTATTGAGTATTCCAAGAAACTCGATACCTTTTCGATTCGATTCTTCCTAAAAAGAATTCGATATAGACAGTATCAGTACCGACTTTTTGACGTTTTTTTTAAAGAAATATTAAACAAAATGGAGTCGTTTGCTCGACAAAGAAACCACCCAACAACTCTTTTATTATAAATATTGGAAATGGAGCCAACTAGACCAGAATATCGAATGGACGGCTTTAAAGGGACCTTTGGAAAACAAATTACAAGCGCTAAATGACAAAAATGTGTCTCGATACCGATACTAAGCAAATTGGTATCGGATCGACGATATATCGATAACCAAAATAGCGGTATTGAATATTTAGTATTGACTTTGATTTTCTCGATATTTAAAATATCGGATCGGTATCGCGCATCCCTAATGTAAATTTATTTATTTATTTACAAATAGCTATCTTATAATTAAAATTATAAACCAGCTTAAGACTAAGAGCGGTGGCTGCGATGGCCTGCCTCTAATGTAAATATTTAAACCCAAACTTACAAAAAAAACGCTCTAAAAAACGAAATGACCCAAATGAACAATTTTACTTGTATTCGTTTTTGGATGCTACGGAAAACAAATTTTTGAGTCGATAACTTTCCCTTATATTTTCCTTATTTTTTTGATGTATTCTCCCGTTTCAATAATTCTTATATTTACCTTATTTTTCTGTTATATTCCCCTGTTGTATTGGTGCGAAATGATTTTTGTTTAATACAAAACAGCTGACATGGTTGCCACAGATCCGCACCTTTTTATTACTATATGTTGTTTACATTTAATTTTCATTGAAATATTGTTAGTTATTTATCATTTTTTTAGCTTTAAAAGTTTCTTTGTGTTAAGCGGCAACCCTGTCCTACTTATCTGTATGGGTTGGTGTATGATATGTGTACAAAAAACAAAAAAAAAATAGTTTTTGTTGGGCTGAGTCAGAAAAAAATAATGATAAATAATTCCCAATAGATACAATATATGTAATATATAATATAACTTAAAGCTGGCATAAATATAATATAAGAATATCAAAGAATACTTATAAAATTATTTCCTTATAAAATACCAAATTTTTTCTATTATGTATTTATTATTTAGACGGTGTATTTTAATATTAGGCACATAAAAAAATTCGATTTGGTAAAATTGGAAGTACCAAACACTCAGCTCCGAATAAAATATTCGAAATCGTTTTTCGAATTACGGCCGATTATTACAAATTCGAATAAAAAATGAATAAGTACTGGGAAACTTAAAAATAAACCAAATTTCAAGTTGCCACCAAATGCAAAACTTATTTTATTTTTGAAAAAAAATGTGATTAAAAAATTATTATTAAAAAAATAAAAAATATTAATTTTTATACATTTTTGAAGAATCCTTGGCATTAAACTCTACGTTCTATTTATAAACTAATATTATAAATTTGAATTGGAAGTTATTAATTCCCGTCAAATTTCAAGCTGCCTCAAATTCAAATGCAATTCTTATTTAAGGTTTTGTATAAAAAAAATAATAATTAAAAAAAATATATTAATTAAATTTGGAAGAATCCCTGACATTAAATTCTACATTCTATTTTAAAACGCATATTAGAAATTAGCATTAAAAATTAATAATTTCCCTTAAATTTAAAGTTCCTCCAATTTAAATGGAAAAGTTAATTTTTTGTAATAAAAAAAATATATATGTAATTAAAAAATATATATAAATAGAATTTTGAAGAACCTTGCTGTTAAATTCTTAATTTAATTAAATTTTTTAGTTTTAAATTTTAAAGCTGGTATTAAAAATTCGAATTGGAAACTATTAATTTCTCTATCTCTTTAAAAAATTGAAATTCTACGTTTCCTTAAATTGAAACAGAAGTGTTAATTTAGTTTTTGAGTCTTAAAAAATTAAAAAAATAACTTTTACTTAATTTTTTGAAGATGCCGTAACAATAAATTATAATTTTTTTTATATTTATATACATATTTGCAACAACTCAAAAATTCATTTATTTAAATATTTTGAATTTTTCTATTTTTTTTATCGCCAATCCAGGGTGTAGCACCCATCGTTGCTCATGCCGTTATATTAATTTTGAATTAAATTATTGCATGATCGTCTTTTTAATCGTTTGATTGGAATAAAGTATACGTTCTATTTTAAAACTTATTAGAAATTCGATTTATTAATTTCCCGGACTCTTAAAAAATTCAAATTCTACGTTTTTCAAATTCGAAAATTTTATTTATTTATTTAATACAGTTAAGTAAATTTAAAAAACTAACTTAACTAAATTCTAGGCACTGGCAGCAAAAGGCCTTCGGCACTACATATAATATTAACATGTAATTTGTGTATATAATTAATGGTTATATTATTATTAGATTAAATTGTATAGGTTAGATTTTTTGAGAAAGGTGATTATGGTTTTTATATTTTCGGTGGTAGGGGTGGTAAGAATGTCTATTGGATTATGAAATTTAAAAAGTTGATTTCTTAGTTGATTAAGGTTGGGACACGATAATAGGATATGGTTTATTGTGATGTCGGTGTTTGACTGACATGCAGGACAGGTTGGGATTTTAGTTGGGTCAAGATATTGTGCATGTGTAAGTCTAGTGTGGCCTAAACGAAGTCTTGTGATTTTAATTTGATCTAATCTATTTGTATCAGCTTGTGAAAGGAGTTTTGTGAAGTCTGTAAAGTTTGTTGTTTTAGTGTGAAGATCTTGATACCATTTGTTGCAGTAGATCAAACTATTTTTGTGTTTGGTGTTAAGGTTGTTTTTAAGGTATTTGTTAATGTCTGTTGGGTTAGTATTGATTGTGTGTATTAGTGGCATGTTATGGGCTGATTTCGCTGTTTTGTCCGCAAATTCGTTTCCCGTAATATTTGTCTTAAAAAAAATTTTTTTAAATTACTTTTAATAAAATTTTAAAGAAGCCTTGACATTAAATTCTATTCTCCTTAAATTTGATCTCGGCTAAAATTTGAAATAAATAATAATCTGAAAGTAGAGTTGTAAATTTTTCTGGATGCATTTTTTTTACGAATCTAGAACAGAGTGACATTATGGAAAACAACCTTTTTTTTTGGATATTTTATTGGCAATCTACAGATACAAAAGGTTATGTCTAATATTGAATATAATTTAGAGTGTGATAGATGAAAAACAACCAAAATCCAAATGCTCGGTTTCCGAGTTATAGAATTACAAACATAGGGCATATAAAACTGAACACTTATTTTTCGCTATAATTCAATGGTTCTCATAGTTTTCGAAAAACCTTTTCGGCTTTTCTTTTTTAAAGAAATTTACCATATATTTTCTATATTAGGGAATCCACGATTTTCATCCATTTTGTAAATCATTAAAAAATTAAGTCGCAGATGACGCTAAAATTTGTGGAATTTTGAAACTGTATATACCTCATGTGCATCATTAAGCTGCTGTAAATAGATTCAATTTCTTTTGTTTTTTTTGCTGTTGTCTGCCTGACATTGATGTACGGATTATGCACACAACTATAATATATCATACTTACGATAACATCCTTCTTGTTACGATGTATACGGGCTGATAATGTGAGTTAATACATAACTTGTATTGGCCTCAAAGTGAAGCTGTATGTCTGATAATGACATGATATGTGAATAAGTGCGAGGACACGTTTATATACACACACACACGCACACGCACGCCTATATACTTACACTAGCATAAACATAGACACTCTCCATCTCACAGATTGTCAACTTGCGCTCAGCTGTTTACTGCTTTTGTAGTGGCAGCCAAAAAGTATGCAATGGAATTTTGTTAGGCGTCAGCGTTCATAAATAATTGTGTTCATTATGTGCCTATGTGAGTGTTTGTATCTGTGTTGGTACTTGTGGGTGTCGTTGTGCGTGTGTGTGTGTCAATCTGAGCTTGCGTGGGAATTGTTATGCTCATAGTTAAGTTTGTTGTTGTGTGTTGATTGGGTACATAAAGTGCCGTGGGAGGGTTCCGATGTTATTTTTTTGCGCTTCCTTGCGTCGCCCACTTTGACATGGTTGCATTGGTTCTTGATTTCGATGCTGTCAGGTCCCTGAACGCAAATTAGATTTAAAAATGTTTTCATGCAGTCCATGTACTGAATATCGAGTACAGTGAACACATTTTAGTTGCGGAAAACTAATTAAATATTGAATTGAAATGAAAAGCTACTGAAAAATGTATGTCCGGAAAAATACGCATTAGATTTGTTATTGAAAAAACAATTTTGATGTACCTACTTTTAACAATATTGCAAACTTTAAAATTAAATTTAAATAAATTTAAATTTTTTGTTCGAGTATATAATACCAATCGTGGACAGCAGGGGTTGGCAAATTTGTTTTCACATGTTGCATTTTCAATAAACAATTTTTTTCTGTGCAACGAGCACGAAACCAAAGAGAATGTTAAAAGGAACGGCGTCCATTGTTTGAAGTGGCCTATGGCTTCCATTGGAAAAAAAAAGTACGCCATTTTGTTGACTTCACTGCAATGTCGTTGTATGGCAGCTGCACAATATAAAAAGCACGTTTTTTCTTTTCATTCAACTGAAATCATTTATTATTGTTTACTTATTTCAACAAATCTTAAGCTTTTAAAGTCTCTTCCCAATAAATTTTAGTAGACAGATTTAAATCCCTCTCAACTGTAGTAGACATTTCTAAGCCGCTTAATATCCAACGAAGACATTCTATTCCTTTGGCCATTGACTGCTGTCTTATCCAATGGAGCAAAAGTTTCTAAACCACTCTTGGAGAACTCAGCTCTACCATAGTGCATTGCATTATTATAGACATTTTTTTTTTTTCCAATTTTCTGTAGATGATATCAGTGTGGTGGCCTGATAGGTAAGCTACCAGGAGCTTTTGTCTTGATTGCATCCAGAGGTTTGACAAGCACTTTTGCTTGACGAAGCCCCGGAAGGGAGAACCAACCCTGATGGCAGCTTGGCTATATGAAAAAATGCATATGTTTGCGCCCCTAGTTCCTTTAGGAAGGACATTAAGGACGCAGATCTCTATGGCATGAATTTTCGCTTGAAAAATGCTGGGCCAGATACCCATTGCGGTAGAAATTCTGGTGTTGGGTCCAACGATTCCAACACCTACACCCTGCTCAGTTTTGGACCCATCCGTGAACCATTGTTGCCATCAGGGGTTTCCACAGGGGCTGCCATCATCCCAAGTCTCCCGACTAGGGAGAAGAGATCTAAATTTCCTGTTGTGGAAAAGTTTAGATCTGATCTAGAGCAGATCGATACGTCAGGAAGGGAATAAATAAGTGCGGCATGACCAGTGCCACTTGCTAAGAGTCCAGATGTGATCTGGATACGTAGTAGACTCTGCATGGCTGACTTTTTGATGACAATATGCAGTGGTGTGAGTCCAAGGACTGACTCCATGACAGCTGTCGGACAGGTACGCATCGCTCCCGAGAGAGATATGCATACTAGTCTTTGAAGCTTGCTGCATTTATTGATGGCCACAGTTTGCTGCGTCTTGGGCCACCACACAAGGGCTGCATATGTGAAGATAGGCCGTACCATCATACGGTATATCCATTCTATACTACGAGGGTTGAAGCCCCTTGTGCTGCCAAAGAATTTTCTACAGGACTCACATTAGTAAGAAGAGAATTTATCCTTCTTTGATTTAAGTTATTTAAAGCTTCTTGAAGTTTGTTAGCAACATTACGATAGAGAGTAAAGTATATACCTATGTATGTATCTGTTCCAGACTTTTATTTTTTTATTTTTCAATTTATCAATCTCCCAGGGAGCTAAGGGCTTCAACAAGAACTTTCCACTCTATTAGACGCAGTTTGCTTTGCAGTGTCACAGCTGTCGTTGTGTAGGGACATTTCGTTTAGTATTGTACGACGCCTGGTTGCCTTTGGCCTCCCCACTCGTTTGCTTCCTTGGGGGTTCCATTCCAAAGACATCCTGACGATGCTGCTTCGGTCTTTTCTAAGAGCAAGGCAGATTGGAACTTCACTAGTGTAGTGCCGTAGTTCCGCGTTTGATATCCTGTTGGGCCAGAATATTCCGCATATAATTCTAAGGCAATTGTTGACGAATGATTGTAGTTTTGATATCATTCTCTGCGGGGCCAGCCGTACAACAAGATGGATTTGACGCTCGCATTGAAGATCCTCAGCTTTGTTCTTCTGCTTATTTGCTGGTTTCTCCATATGCGGAATAAGCGTCCAAACGCTGATTGCGCTTTGCTAAGACGATTCTCTATATCCTCATCCACCCCACCACTGGTGGGAATTGTGGTGCCAAGGTATGAGAAACTATCGACAAAGTTGATAGTGTTCCCTCAGTGTTCCCGCGTAATCCAGGACTGCCAAATGACGGGTGAGGCTCCTATGAGGTAATCCCATGGCTAGACCTGCATGCATCTCTCACAGCCTCATCAACTACCGTATTGAATAGTAGTGGAGATAGGGGGCATTCTTGCCTAACACTGGTGCTTGTTTGGGAAGGTGTACTGAGTTCCGCCCAGTCTCCATCATCGTACATCGCTTTTACTATCGATAAGATGTTGACTGGCACTTCTTTCCTCGCCAATGCCCGACATATCGCTGCTCTGTCTACTGAGTCGAAGGCCAACTCCACAGCTTGCTCGTTTATTATGCGTAGTGTGTTAGCCTGGTCTACGCAACTCCTGTGTGGTCTGAAACCTACCTACATCGCGAATTGTTGGCTCTATTTTTTCTTGAAGGCGATCGTTCTGTAAAGTTGCTAGTATCTTGTATCCTCGCCAGTTGTTGCATTCAGTAAGGTCCCCTTTCTTTGGTAGCTTGATGATTATTCCTGCTTTCCAAGATGAGGGCACACACTCCAGTCTCCCATATGCGAGTGAAATGTGGGTGCAATGTTTCGGCAACAAGCTGCGCCTCAAACTGTAGCCGTCGATTCCAGCTGCTTTGTTGCGTCTTAGTTTTCTAATTACGTTTCCAATTTCCCTCACTGTCGGGGGTGTGGGTGGTATCCTAAGGTTGTTGGTAGGTTGGTTCATTACAGCTTATCTCCATGAAGTGGGTGCGACGTCTCTTTATGGTTTCTGCTGCCTGGTTCATTACAGCTTATCTCCATGAAGTGTTGTCGCCATCTATGGATTTGTGCATGCTCATTCGTTAGGAGGCTATTATTAGAATCCCTAATCGGCTGGGTTTGTCTTTGGTAGCTTCCAGTCAGCTGATTTATTATCTGGTATATGAGCGTTCCACATTTAGCATTTTATTATTTTTACAGATTTGTCCCACATTAACGTAAAATTTCTTATCTCCAAGTGAATTGTAAAATGAATACCTTAACCCTTTCAAACGGCCAATTCATTTTTATAATATTGAAATCTTTGCAAATATTATCTAACACGCGTAGACGGTATCAACGTTCGATATCTTAGCTTATCTTTCTAGGCACCCCGATATAACTAATATAATCGTCATTTCAATTGTTTAACCGTCAAAATCCATCCGTTTTTGAGAAAGTTATGCACATAATGAAATGGACCAAGGAACAACATATTTCAGTTTCATTAAAATCTAAAATCATGACCTGCACGGACCGGGTGTGTTGAAATGGAAGGGGCCAATAAATTTGTAAAAAATACGATTTTGTGAGGTTATGTCAAAAACCAGTCGGGAACGTGTTGTTTTTAATTCATATTCGGTTTCAGAGCATCAAAATCCATATAATGAGATGTGCCGCGTCAAAAGTACAGAATTTTATTTTTTTTTTGTGGGGCTGTGTAATCGAAGTCGAAATATTTATACTGCCTTTTTAGATTTTTTGTGTGGCAAAATAGATGAAACCTTCTGGAATTTGAGATAAAGGAATCGTAACGATTTCAATTTTTTAAATTGAAGAGGTAATTCTACAATTTTCATTTCTTTGGAAAATACCTTTTACTCTTTGACAAAAAAAAAAAAAAAAACAAATAAAATATATGAATTAACGATTAAAGAAAAATTATTATACAAAATTTCCACATAAATCTATTTTTTAATTTTCTTCATAAAAAAAATTATTCCTAAATTTGTTCTTCAAAGCTGAATTTAAGATAGATTTCAAATATATTTTAAACCAAGTGCTTTTTATTGAGTGCTTTTCAATAGTTGACACATTTATATGAAGATTATTTATATGCCTTTCCATCGAAGAAATAATGTTAAGCAACTTTCGGGAACTTCTCGATTATTGATTTTTTTGTATTTTATTTTAATTTAAGAAGCTAAAATCCGAAGTTCAAATATAAAAAAAATGGTAAATAAAGTCGAAGCGTTTTACTATCTTAGCATCAAAAATCGCTAGGTTAGGCTAAATAGGCTGCTCAGACGCTTGTGGTTGATTGTGATGCCTAATTAAGGAAAAGATTAAGAGAAGGGGAAAGAAGTGGAGAAGCATAAAAAACTGTTGGCATTTCTCATCTCTTTAATCCCTCCTATTAAAAAAACATTTTGAGGATTCGACAAAAGTATCTAGATCCGCTATAAGCACATTAGCCAAGTTGCCCCGATTTTCTAAGAATGGTTTAACTAGAAACTGGGTTCGTCTTCTTGGAAGCACCTGACAATAGCAAAAAACAAAACTTGTTTTAAATTGCCCTTGCACAAGTGCCAACTGTACCCTAAAACAAACAAAAAACTACCTGCCAAATTTTGTGCCCTTATTACATTACCAAAACTTAAGTTTTTTATTTAAAAATGACAACGTACATTTAATTTTTTTTTGTCAAATTTCGTTTGAATTTAAATTTTGGCTTGTAGTCGGGCAAAGTTTTATACGTTTCCAATGATGCCACAAAACGTTGCCGATGTTGATGAGGGATTTCTATAAGCTGGCAGCACTAAAAAGCACCTTGGTTTGCGTCAATGTGGGATAAGTGAAATTTAAGTGAAATTGAAAGCTTTCTAAGGGTTTTTGTGTGGGCCTAAAATAAACTCAATGTGGGCAGCTAATTTTATAATGATTATGGTATGGAAAATCAATGTCCGCAGACACTCGTACTTGTATAAAATAATTTATTTCAAATTTAAGCCTGTTTTGCCACACACACATATAGTATTTATTATGTGTTATAAATTGCGTATTAGATACAAGATACACTTGGCATGCAAATTTAAAAATAAAAATTAGCATTTTCTTTCAATAAATTTTCTTTATGCTTGAGTGTCATAAATAAATGGCAAAAAAACTTGTAAAAACTTTTACACAAACAACAGACAACACACAACTATGTACAACTATGTTTTTTTTATCGCAAATTGATGCAATTTTCATATGCCCCGAACACACGGTGCACAATGTTTCATGCGTGCCCCTAAAAGCATGCCACACAATATTTTGTGCAGCAGAAATATGCAAATGTACAGCTGTGTCTGTGTGTTGGTGCCTGTCTATGTGTATGTCTCGCTGTGTAACTGTGTGTGTGAGAGAGTTAGTGCGTTTTTGGAGCCAGGCAAAGCATTAAGCAACTTAGTTGCCATAATTTGCACATTTCAAAACCCAAATGCCAATGACAGGCTCCACTTTTCATGTGTCGCCCAAAACTATGCAACATGATATATGACTGACACAAATTCCAATACCAGTGCCTTTGATAGATAACACAAATCTTTTACATCTATACGTATATTGTCGAAGCAATCTTTTAGAGAGAGTGTAGTCATTTGAGCCTGGAACGTGCTGCACATAAAAGGAGTATTATTTGTACTAAAAATTATTTGATGCGTGTTGTTTCTTGAGAGGTGTTGGCGTACAAAAGAAGATAACGAAGATATATTGAATCAAGAACTTTCAAGAATTTAAAAATGAGGATAGTGCGAAAACCAATTTTTTTCAGATAACCTATGAATTAAATCCATATCCCAAAACTTTTTACTTTTGGGACGCAGAATTTGACAAAATGCACGCAAATAGTTAGAATATTTTTGAAAAATCGCAACTAGAAAGTCTTTTGAATTAGTTTTTTCAACTGAAAACTTCTTCATTTGTATCATTCTTCATTATTTTCCTTAACAGATTAAATTGATCTGGGCAAAAACAATAAAATGCTATCAATTCGAAAAATTCGGCAATTAAATCGGTGCATTGAAGAGAAAATTATTTTCTGTGATATTACCAACTTTATTCTTAAACTGATAAGTTCCAATCTCTTTTAATATATACTTTAACAGTATACACCTAAAATTATTACCTCGTCATCTGTGTGTCTTTAAAAGGTTACCAAGCCATCAAATATAAGCAAGTTGGGCTTCTACTTTAAAAGTTTTTCTGCTCATAGAAAAATTGGGGTGGCATGCGGATCTCTATTAATAACTGTTCGAACAGAACGGGGACCTACTATTTATAGCGATGCGAACAGCGATGTCTTTAACTAATAGAGGCTTTCTATGCCAAATAACGTCTTTAAGCTAGCTTAACAATCCATTAATCTACCAAAAAGAATACGAAATGTTGAAATATAATGATTAAAAGCTAATTGTTTGCACAATTTGGTTACATAAAAGGTTGAAAAGATTGCAGCTTTATACTTTACAAAATTTATATATTTAACGGTGTTTATTAAAGAGCCGGAAATAAGATGGGATACTATAAGATAAGATGAGATAATATGAAATAAGCTGAGATAAGAGGAGAAAAAATGAGATACTATGAAGTAAAATAAGATAAGAAGACATAAGATGAGATAAGAAAAGATAAGATGAGATAAGATAACATAAGATGAGATAAGATGAGATAAGATGAGATAAGATGAGATAAGATGAGATAAGATAAGATAAGAGGAGATAAGATGAGATAAGATGAGATAAGATGAGATAAGATGAGATAAGATGAGATAGGATGAGATAAGATGAGATAAGATGAGTTAAGATGAGATAAGAAGAAATAAGATTAGATATGGTGAAATAAGATGAGATAAGATAATGGGACATGAGGTAAGACAAGATAAGATGAGATGAGGTAAGATTAAATATAAAGACGTCGTAGACCTTTTGGAGGTTACCTGCAATATTGTTAAGTGGACAAAATATCTGTATGGACATCTTGATCTTTGGACAAACGAATTTGACATTGGGTCATCTCATATGACCAGTTTATTTTTTCTTTCACGCTTCCTGCCTCAATACTTAATACTTACTATACTATCAAATAATGTCAAGGCGACATCGTTTAAAAAATTTCAAAATCTTTTGACTGATAGTAAAAGTCATGGTAATAGAACAATAAATAGCGGAGATAATCGCAATTAATTATTTAGAGCTGAGAGAGAGCACGAATCGCTTCAGTTGGCAGAGTTCGTAGAGTTTGATACAAACTCGAAGCAAATTTTGTTGTAAGACTAATGCGAAAAGCTTTGACTTTTGAACTTGTTTAATTTTTGTATAAAAATATATATTCATATATAAAAATATGTGAATTATGAGAAAAGGAATCTAATAAATAAATAATAAAATAAAATATTTTACTTTAAATACTTAAATATTATATAAATTATATATACACTTAAATATAATATTGAAATATTACTTGAAAATAAGAATTTTAAAAAATGAGTTAGAAATACAAAGCGGAAAAGACCGAAAATTTTCATCAAAAGTAAAATATTGATTTAGGACTGCAATATTTTCTATCAAAATCTTAAACTCTTGTTTTGAGTTTATATAAATATTTGTCATTTTTAACTATATTTTTGGCTTGATTCAAATATATAATATTTTATTGATTTGTTTATAGAACATTATGACTCTAAAAGTAAATATGTACTTTTAACATACAAAATGCGAATAATTTGAATAAAATTCTTGTGAGCTTGTTTATACATTTTATATTTACATATATTGAGTATTATGTTATCTTAATTTAAATTTAAAATGTATTTAAATAATAATAATCTTTTTCCTTAAATTTGTCTACAATTCGAGTTATCGGTGCCAGAGTCACACAAAATCCAACGTTATTCTAAGAAACTGTTACTTATTTGTAAAGGTTATTTAATTTCTGATTAAATTTTCACAAAATTCATATTAAATCCCCAGCGAGAATGCCATTCTGTGTCAACGTGTAAAACTATCTCAAGCTAAAGAGTTGCCACATAATTGTAGGAGTAAAATGAACACATATTCGGAGTATTTAATTTGGTATCTTAATTGCGTTAAAGATTAAAAAAATATAATTAAGGTTAACTTTATTATATAGAATTATGACGAATTTTGTGCAAAATTAAATAAATAAGTGTTGCTACTCTTTTTCACATAAGGTGGCAACGTGAGCTATGCTAGTAATGGATGTGAATGTCAATAATTTAGCAGGAAGTTCAAAATTAAATAGAAAAACAGTTTATTCATAAAAATACATGTATTTTTGATAATTTTGCGAAATATATATAAATATAAAAAAAAAACAGTTTAAAGAGAAAAAAATTTATTTTTGAAAGACAAAAAAATAAAATAAAATGTCAACAAATGCATTTGCCATTCACAATGAAACTGACAGCTGCATACAACCAAGAGCTAATAGGGTTGTCACTCAAACTCATATGTTGGTCGGCATAAATATTCAAACGTATTTATCAGAAATTGTAAACGAAAAGTGGCAAAATATTCTACTATTCAATTGACTTTTTTAAATAACTCTTAAAATTAATTCAATTAAGTAAGTTTTGTAAATGTAACAAAACTACTCCTGAACAGTAGCAACTCTATTCTGCCAATCTCGGAAAAGCGTAAACATTCAAGGATTTAGTAATTAAAATTTATATATGTATTCGAAATTTTCACCTATCATGTTGCAAGCAAAGGGTTTTTTTTGGAATTACACAATTTAAATCATAATAAAATAAAGAAATATATTTTAAATTCTTCTGAACTTCATCGATTTTGAAGACATATGGTAATAATATAGTTATTTTCTATGGATGTGGTTTCAAAAAAACCTTAGGATTTTCCTCACTCAAGATGCGATAATTCTGCTTATTAACGTACCCATTCAAGCAAAAATCGCAGTACAAAATTTGGAATTTTGAGTACGTTTGACGAACGGAAACATTATTTTTATAAAAAATTTGAATAAGTTGTAAGTCTATCTATAACGAAATGTTAAGCCGAACTCAATTAAAAGCAACTAGCAGCTGTTAAATGGGTTTTCAGATAAAGCAGTGTTGCCAACTCAAGTTGTGAACCTCTAAAAAAACACTCTTTACAAATGAACTCAAAATGAATCCTCAAAATGGTTCTGCAACATGAAAGACTTAGGTGATTAGGGATGCCATACAGTTTTTGATCCTCCTCCACGATCCCTCCATTTCTTCAACCTCTTTTGTCCGTTTTGTTTAATTAGGCAACACAATGGAACTCATGGTTTTTGGGATCTTTTGGATCTCAGTCACTATCTGAGTTGCCTACACTACCTCATCTAGCCTACTCCAAATAATCTTGATGCTTGTAATACAAATTCCATAATAGGCCTTTGCAGAGAATTTCCCAAGATTCTTCCGAGCAGTTGAAAAGAGTTGTAACTCTTAAGTTGCAAAATTGATATCAGCGCCTTGTTGCAAAAACATAAGGAGCCGTTTCCACAGATAGTCCAATAGATATTCCATAAAGAAGAAATCTGATAAATTGATAGAGCTTCAGGTTCTGATTACAAATACTTTAAATCAATTTTGAAAATTTCATTACATAATTGCTATATAATATAAACAAAAACACATTTTTTTCTGCATCATCCTTATACCTTTTTGCTTAAGATCCTTGTGAACCTCTTAAAAAACACTCTTTACAAAAGTACTTAATTTTTTTTTTTATTGTAGTATCTGTACTTTGGAATATTCGATTATTATATAACTTCAAATTAGTATGTTATGCATGTAATACCTAATCTAATATAATTTTGAGCGAACTTAAATTTAATTAACTAAATTTTAAATTCAATTTTAAAACTGCAAAAGAATTCTCCTATGTACAGCAGCTGAAAGTAAAGCTAACTCCGGTCAACATGCTCCCAACTTTTCCGCTGGTCATAAAAACAAACTAAAACGTGGAAAGTTCAATTAAAAGCCCAAATGAATTAATGATGATGATGATGATGGCTGGAAATGGTATCTAGTTTTTTTGGCCTAAACAAATAAAAGCTGGCAATAGTTTTTGGCTGTTTCGTTTTTTGTTTTTGTTTTATTTGTCAAAAGTAAAAGTTGTCAGCGAATTGTCAAGTGATTAGAGCCTAATGGAAGAAGTTCCATCCAGAGTCCATCAACGTCTCAGATACAGTGAGCTGTAGGGATAAGCGCTGTAGGCGCCAGCATAGGGCGTGGCATAGGCAGTGCTGTAGGCGGCATAGGGCGAGGCAGCATAGACGCCGCTGGTGTAGGCATAAGGAGAGGCGGACAGTACCGGAGCAGCGCCATAGGTCAAGATCTGGGGCTTGGCAGCAGCCAAGGCGAAGATAGCGAACAGGCAAATGGCGAACTGGGAATGGAAGAGTGTGTCTATTATAGCCAACTTGTAGTTGGTAGTTAATCCAATTGTTTACTTACAAACTTGTACATCTTGATTAGGTTTTTTTGGTTGTGCGTTTAGCTTCAACTGTGACTTTTGCTACAGAACAAAGTTGTATGATGTTCCAAAACAAAATAGTCGACGCTTTTATAGCCGAAAAACTTGGATACGCTTTAGTTTTGACCATGGCACGTTTCTGTTTGTTAGCCCGTTTTAATTTTTGGCCTTTATTGTTGGCCATTAGTTGGCTCGTGCCGGGCATGCTAATTGTCGGCCCGCCAACACCTTGGCCAAAAACGGAAGCTATCAAACATTTTTCGAGCACTCCACTCAATTGAACTTTTGACCATTTTAATTTGCCAGCTGTCAATTGGAAATTCCACTTTTATAGATGTTACATTAACTGTGGCCAAAACGTTCTCTGCACATTTCCCAACAATTTTCTTTTGTGTGTTTTCCAGCTCCATCTCCATCACTCATACACTCCATCATTGCTGCAGCTATCTCAGTTCCCTGACAAACATTCAATTTGTCTAGTTTTAAAATTAAAGCAGCTTGGCATTCTTCATTCTTCTTCTTCTTCTTCGCTGCTCGCTTGCATTTTAAATAACAATATAAATTAAGTTGGCAGCTCTTGCATTCAACTGAATTGCATATTTGCTACTTTCTGTTGGTGCTTTGTCAAGATTCTTATTGTTTAATATCCAAGTAGCAAGGGTATGGGCCAGAGTACGAGTTTCTGAGCATTAAGTAGTAAATTATAGATAGAAATTTTATGGAAGGTTGGGCTTTTGGCTCAAATAGGTCATGGTCTGTCGCATTATTTACACAAGTTTTATGGATTTCAAGAAGTTTGTCTTTGTTTTCGTTTCCAAGAATTCTTGAAGCGGAAAGGTGTCTATAAAATATCTCCCCTATTGTATTACTTATTTTTCAAGTGCTTTTACTTTTTCCTTGTGTAGCGTAGGAGTTTGATTGATTGCGCTTGAATTGGCTATAAATAGTTAGCTTTTAAGTAATTAATTGATACTTAATTAATTTAATGGGTACTAGTTCCAAGAAGTCTTCGATGTAGCACACTTGTGCTTTGATGTAAGGCGGCTTTCAGAAAGCTGCCTTCATCGATTCTTTGACGTCATCTACAGAGCTGTATTGGTTACCAATGGTTTCAGTTGAGCCGAGGAAAGAGGGAGATCTTTCCTTCAAGCCCCCTGGGACCCCTGTACAACCTCTACTAGGCCAGAAACTTCCTCAACAGCAACGTGATGCGTTATCGTTATAAAGCTTCCCAGAAAAGAAGGTATATTGGACAACGCTTAGGAACGCCATGAGCAATTCTTGAAGATAATTTGCAAAGGTCGTCTTCGACAAGCTCCATCCTTTCCAGAAACAGCCTTTGCCCTGACGCTTATAGTCCAGAAGCGCCTTCACTTTGTCCACATTTTGATCAATTGCTGAAGTTAATTTGCGCTGGTCATCTTTGACCAGCTCCATCCTTTCCAGAAACAGCCTTTGCCACGACGCTTAGAGTCCAGAATCAATTCTTGAAGTTAATTTGCTCTGATCGGCTTTCACGAGCTCCATCCTTTCTAGAAAGTACCATTGCACGACGTTTGGAGTCCAGAAGAGCCTTCACTTTCTCCACATTTTGAACAATTTTTGAAGTTAGTTTGCGCAGGTCGTCTTCGATAAGCTCCATCCTTTCCAAAAACAGACTTTGCCACGACGATTAGAGTCCAGAAGGCTGAGATTATTCTCCAATAAGGATCGCTATGACACTTCTTTAAAGAGGTCGTCTTCGACGAGCTTCCGCCTTTCTAGGAACAGCTCATGTCATTCAAACGTCTCAGGGTTCCCTAATCATACCGAGTTTCTACGTTGCGATTTTCCCGAGCTTGTCGCAGAATTTGACGCCGCATGAGATTTATCTCCATTGGGAAACGCTTTCAGTTTGTCCACATTTTGATCAATTCTTGAAATTGATTTGCGCTGATCGTCTTCGGCGAGCTCCCTCCTTTCGTGAAACAGACAGTTGAAGTCCAGGAGCGCTTTCACTTTGCTCACATTTTGATCAATTGTTGAAGTTAATTTGCGCAGGTCGTCTTCGACGAGCGTTCTCTTTCCAGAAACAGCCTTTGCCTCGACGCATAGAGTCCATAAGCGCCTTCACTTTGTCCACATTTTGATCAATTCTCTAAGTTAATTGGCGCTGATCGTCTTCGACGAGTTTCCTCGTTTCTAGGAACAGCTTATGCCACTCAAACGCTTTAGGGTACCCTAATCATTCCGAGTGTCTCCGTCACGATTTTCCGAGCTTGATGCAGCATTTAACGCCACTTGAGATTATTCTCCAATAAGGATCGCTATGACACTTCTTTAAAGAGGTCGTCTTCGACGAGCTTCCGCCTTTCTAGGAACAGCTCATGTCATTCAAACGTCTCAAGGTTCCCTAATCACTCCGAGTTTCTACGTCACGATTTTCCTGAGCTTGTCGCTAAATTTAGCGCCGCTTGAGATTATTCTCCATTGGGGATAGCTACGGCACTTTTAAGAGGTTAATAAACTTACTCGTACTTACCGCTTGCCCGCAGGCAATAGGATGTCCTTCAACTAACACACACAGGTCATCCAACCGTCATTGAACAGCTTAGGCCTATTACTTTGGGATATTAACCTGTACGTAGTAAGAACAAAGTAAAACCCAAACTCCAAACATTTTCACTAGACGTTTCCCTTCACTCTACATATACGATCAAAGTGTGAAATAATTGTAGACAGGGCCGTCGACAGTGGAAAGGGTCAGCAGAAAATCGTTGAATTCTTCGGCAGAAGGAAGGGCGTTAAAGTCCCCTGAGGTTCTCACCAAGGCCAGTACTTTTCTTGAAGTATGGCCATGATTTTAGGAAGCCTTAGGTGGCACCCAAGATGAGCGTGCCTGCTCTGGGAACTGGCTTAATTTTTGTATGGTAGCTATATGAAATTGTGAACCAAGTATTGATGAAACTTCTCACAAAGTACTAATACTGTTTCGATGTAAATTGTTTGAAACCGATGTGGAATATCGATGTATCGACCAAACAATATTGATATCTCGATATATCGCCCACTAAATTACTATAAAACTTTAATAAAACTTCTCACAAAGTACTAATATTGATATTCTGTTTTGATGTGTATTGGATGAAACCGATGTGGAATATTGATGTATCGACCAAGCGATATAGATATCTTGTCATATCACCCACTAAATTGCTATGAATAGTATGAATACCAAAATAATAGGCTGGGTTACACCGCTTGACCCCTGGAGGGAGTCGCACATAGACTGCATAGTCCTTTGCGGAACCGGAGGGTTAAAATAATAGGTAATAAGTAAATGCAGACACATACAAATAATCGGTTTAATTGAATTTCTTACAATTATATTTTTAGTTTAAAGTAGAAAGGTCACATCGTCGGCACTTGCCAATTATATATATTCTTTGCGATAAATGTTTTGTCGATACCCGGTTCCGGCCAACCATAATTCTCCCTGCAGCGAAAAATATCGATACAAAATATATCGTCGAACATGCATATCGATATAAAATAGTTGACGGCAAAAGAAAGGATATCTGATATATCGATATAGTATCGCCCATCCCTATAAAATACAACTGACATGAGTTTATTCAGACAGTCACGACATGTCACGACCTTCGAATTGTTGGATCATCAGAAAGAATGTGAAACCAAAACGCGGTCATTATTTAGAGAAGCCTATGGCTTCTGTTGTTAAGAAGTCCAATATTTGGTTAACGTCACTGCAATATAGATCTATGCGATCTATCGTATAAAAAGGACATTATTTTTTCAACAGAAATCATTTACTATTTATTTATTTATTTCACCAGATAGACAAAACCCCTTTCAACTGCAGTAGACCGCATTAAGCCGTTTAATATCCAACGAAGACAGTCCGTTCCTTTGGCCAATAACTGCATTCTTATTCTTCGTTGGAGTAACAGTTTCTTTGCCATTCTTAGAGAACTCAGTCCTACCATAGTGCATAACACTCTTATAATCATATGCAACACCAAAATTCATTGCTTCAGAGTTATCATATTTGTAAAAATTGGATTCTCTGCCATCTTGAATGTTTTCCCAATTAATTTTCACAAATTGATCGCGCTTGGAAGCTCTTTGCATGTGTATAAAGGAAAGTCCATGAAGCAATTCGTGTATGATAATACCATGGGTCATACAGCCGGGACCCAGATTAACAACTTGGGGTACACCTTGATAACCGATAACAGAACCGCAGCCAGGATTGGTTTTTTGTATGAACAATTGGGGTCCAGTGGTAGCTGTGGTTTCCTGAAATCTTACACATGTCTTATTTTGAATGCGACCCATGGCACGGGTAACCAAAAATTTATCATTGTCCGCTGTGGATGGAACGTTTTACTTGGTGTGGTACCCATAATAGATGGAAAGTATATTTTACTTACATAAGTCCACGAATCTGTAGATTGCTACTGCATTTGGCCAGTGATACGTGGGGCTTCTCATTGCATTACGTGCATTGGGATTCATAAAATACTCTCGTTGTTCCTCGTTTAATATCATGTCACCCTCAAAATGTTCTCCCATGTGCATAGGATTCTGGCCTTCAAGCGCTGTGTCATCCACATCGTAAATAAAGTCGCTATCATCGTCGTCAGCGTCATCTACTTCAAAGTCCTCTAAATTCGTTTCCACAATATTGTCTAACCGAGTGTCCGACGTCCTTTTCTAAAGGATAAGCAGAGATCCGAGCGATGATCAGAACCGTAAAGCATACTAGAACTTGATACTGCTGCATTCTGTGCAATTGTTTGACTTGGTTTGAAATGCTTTCTAGACGGCATATTTATATCATTAGATTGAATCTCTGCATCACTCTGATAAGCTCGTCAAAGTTATCCAAGGTTGACGCGTGTTGGATAAACTTTGCCAAAAGTTGAAAATTGTAAAAATAAATCCGTCGTTTAGGAGGGCTAATGCAAATATCTTAGAATTTATTTGGAGATAAGAAATTGCAGCGTTAATGTGGGACAAATCTGTAAAATAATAAAATGCCAAATGTGGAGCACATATAAATTTTACTCTCTAAGGGATTATCAGTCACATTTCGTGCGTCATTACGATATATGTATGTAAATTTTGTATTTTTTAGAGATTTGTTTCGTAAAAAGTCTATCGAGAAAAAATAATATTAAATGATTTCAGTTAAAAGAGCAACATGGTGCAGATCATATCAAAATTATATTAAAGTGATATCAACAAAATGGCGGACTTCTTGCCAAAGGAAGGAAAAGGCTAATTTAAATAATAGTCGCCATTTATATTTGCATTCTCTTTGGCCTCGTGCTCAGTTCGTCGATGTCACTCATAATATTGTTACTTGGCTCCCGTCACCTAGGTTAGGTTAGGTTAAGGCGACAGTTAGAACGTGACGTCACAACTCACTTAGACCAGAAAATAGGCTTGTTGCGACACTGCAGTGGTGAGACGTTCCTCTAGACATCTCCCACTCAGAGAGGTTCATCTGTTGGCCTGAATAAACCTCGAATGGCATTACAGGACTCTGTTCTGAGAGCTGGAAGAAGTCATTTGGGAAGTGAGACTTGACCAAACGGAACCTTGTTATATGACAATCCCTTGCAGGGTCGGAAGGAGTTACTCCAACGTCTCCAGCTCTTTCTCATTGGCAAAACTACTGCAGAAGTCATGGTTAGACGCGTTTAGCCTTGATGCATGAGTGTCCACCAGCCAGCGTCCGGTGACTGCTCCGGATTACTATCGATCATTGAGCTCACCGTAGAGAAAGCTTTTTTCCCCCAGTACACCGGCCAAGCTTGCCTTAAGATCCTGCTCCCGTCACCTAATAATGGATCTAATCTTACAGTTTTTAATTGCTCAAGCTCTTCCATTTGCGAGTTATCGGTATATCGACTGTGAGAAATCCAAATATGGCGACTTTGATATATCCTGCTGACATTCGCCAGTAAGTCGCATGTATCTGCTTAAGTAGAGCAAAAGATATTCGATCTCGAAATTGGTAGGTTACGATAGAACCAAAGATGCTTATTGGACCGATTGGCTCATATGGAAGCCATATGATATAGTCAACCGATTTGGTTCAATATCTTTATAAACAAACGAACTCTACAACTATATAACTTTTTGAAATTTTAGAGGTTATATTCGACACGCTCAGGGAAGCATATAATATAACCCAGACATAAGAAAATGGCGTACGTAAAGTCGGGCGCGGTACGACTTTGGGATACGCCTTGTACCACTAGCTTGCAATAAAATCCGTGTTCCTTCACAAAAAACCAAAAACAGAAGATTTTTCAGTCAAACATTTTTTTATTGACCAATCGTTCCTATGGGAGCTTTATGATATAGTCAACCGATTTCGATCAAATTTGGTACAGTGCTTGGTAAAAACTTGAAAAACTTTCGGAATGCCGAATTTGAATACGATATCTTCATCAAAAACCAATTGTCCGTCTAAAGCCTTTTTTTGTCGAGGTCGTCTCACACACCCATATGGAACCTATATAATTTATCCCCGATATCCAAAAAAATAAACTTAACTTGTCTCCTATGGAATAATAACGGGATCTAATGTGAAAGTTTGGTTGCTCTGGCTCCTACCATCTCTGAGATCTAGGCGTTCACACTGACAGGACAGACGGACATGGAGCATGTCGACTTCTCTCTATTCACCCTGATCATATTTTTAGGCAACTTTGGGGTGTCTCCGACGTCTCCTTCTATATGTTACATACATTTCCGGCTTGCACAAACTTTATATTCCCTCTGTACCCTTACGGTTCGGGGTATAAAAATTTAATATATCGAATTTTGTATAAAAATAGTTATTTTGGCCGAGTCGGTGCTGTGTGGTATAGTCAACCGATTTTGGATCAAATTTGGTACAGTGCTTAGGAACTATAAGAAACTCATCGAATCACCAAATTTGGTCCCGATATCTCTACAAACAAACGAATTATCCATCTAAAACTTTTGGTTTCTTTCGAGATCGTCTGAAACACCTCTACGGGAGCTACAATGTAACCCCGATATCAAAAATTAAAATAAACTTTTCTCCAATGGAATAATAAGGGGTCTAATCAGTAAGTTTGGTTGCCATCCCTCTCTGAGATCTAGGCGTTCATGGAGAAAGACAGACGGATATGAGTGTATCGACTTCTCTAGACACCCTGATCTTACTTTAGGAATTTTTGGGGGTCTCCGACGACTCATTCCGTACATACTCTCAAAAAATACATTTTTTAAATCTTTGGCAGATTCGCTTCAAATTAGCACATTCTTGTAGATTGAGACGCAACTTATACGAATCCAAGGTTCTTTTTGCTCTAGGACACTTAGTTTACGAGTTATAGCCATTTGAAGTTGAAAAAATAATCTTTGACTGATTGGCTTTAAATTAACGTAAAAATTTTAGATAGAAGGCTTTCACTTAAAATATTTCATGTTTATTTAACTTTCCCTGAATTTGAGGCACACATTTTGTCAAATGATAAATATTATAATTATTAATATACAATATATAATTATAATAATTAATATAAAGCATAAAGTAAAAAATATATTCTACAAATTATTTAACTAACATCGAAATTTCTTAAGCAAAACATTTTGAACTGCTTGGCACAGTTTTGTACTGCACGACAATTTCTCGCATGCGATAAATAAGTGCTGACAGTGGTGCCAAACTGTAAGCAGTGCTTGCCAAACCGTCGTACATCGCGTATTTTTACTCATTAGACCTGCGCACTGGAAGTACCGGCATTTTGAGGTCCAAACAACGCTGCTCCCCTCACCCATAAATGCTTCCGTTTCCTGTTATATATACTAGATGGACTTATGTGTGTAAAATCATGTATATGTGTATATGTACATATTTATAGTAAAAATGAAAACAAAAATAAATACAAGAGCGTCTCTGTTTTGGGTCTAAAAATAGTCTTGCAACTCATGGAATTCTCAGTTGAAATATTTTCTCGGCCTGTTTGTATTGTAGTAGTTGTAGTTGTTGTTGTAGTTGTTGTTGTTGTTTATATAGTGGGCTAAATAAAACACAAGAAAACAAGGTAAATGTAAATTAGTTTTGAAGTGAACCACAACAACAACATGGAATATCTTTGGCTGGCTTTGAAATTATTACAAAAATCGACAAATGTTTTTAGTGGGTGGTTTTGTAGCGCCTCCCACAAACATTTTGTAGTTTAGTAAAGTGGTTTTGTCTTGATTCCTTAATCTTTTTTTTTTTGTGGGATGGGATATGGACTGGGGGAATTTGCCTGGGGAGTGTGCGCGCATAAAAACTTAATATTATTCTCGTATTTTTCTTTTGAATGTGTTGTGCTTTGTTGTTTGTTTTGGTCATTAAATGAAATGTAAATTGCTTTTAAATGGGCAACAAAAATTCCAGCGCATTTGTTTATTTTTCTAACATTCGATTTTGCGCAATTTTTAGCAAAATGTTATACAGCTGCATAAATATAAACATTTAGCTTATTTTTTTTTTATAAATAAAATGCTATTAAAAATTATCGAAGATATTTTAAAATTTTCGCGCTGTGTAATAAGTTTGTTTTCAACAACAACAAATCAAAATACCAGCAAACAAAACGGCCCTTAAACAAGTCTCCCACACTCTCTCTTTCGAGCCATGGTATAATAAGTAAAGGTAAAGTACTCTGAAATTTCACTCCCACAACATTTCTTAATTTCATTTTCGTTGCGAATGTTCATGAGGAAGGTTGTGTCTGCGCATTGTTTTTAAGCATAAGCAGTTATTTTGTGCAGCGTTTATTGCAAGCATTAGCAACAAAAAATAAATTTTGTATGCATATGTGCATATGTATGTGTGTTTGCTTATGCACGACAACAGCAACGAGGGTGGTTTTTTTTTCGCTTTCTCGCTTTTTTGTCCACACAAAAAATAAGATTTCGGTAGGTTCGGAGTACGTTACCTGTATAATTATACCATGTTTCGAGCTCTCTCTCCAGCTCCGCTCACTATCACACTGTGGCAATGCTGCCATATTGTGCAGCCATTAGCCATCTGGCAGCCATGTGGACTCGATTGATATTTACGTTCCAGTACGTTCCACACACACAAAGCGGCTGCCGGCAACGTTACCCAATCAACCCCTTAAAGGTCAACAATGTTGAGAAACTCTTTTAAACGATTACACGCAAGAGGCGCAAAGGGTTTCTAGGCTTTAATTTTTACCTGGGGCAGAATTAATAATTAAATATGATATGTGGCTTTTTTCTTGTTAAAACGAACAACGTTTTATTTAAATTTTTTTTTCTCTGCCTGCAGACAATTAATCTTTAAAGTCAGCTTTATGAGGTTTAATAAAATTGATGATACAAAAGTAAATTAAGTTTTAATTAAAAAATAAGAAAAAAGAAAAAAATGTTCAACTTTTATTTTAATTTTACAATAATATCTTATTAATATTATTATTTACGTCAAACTGATAAACAAAAATATTGAAATATTAGCTACTAAGGCCTACATATACGAAAAAGTGTTTTGAGGGTTATTTTATATATCAGACTTTATCGAGTTTAAAAAATTCAATATTAAGGCATGTTCTAGATTTCGATTCCAACAAGAGTCGACTCGTTTTGAAAAGTTTGGCCCGCAGCTGTCGATACTAAAAGTATTTTTGCTTTGTTTACTTAAATAAACGCATTAATGCCACTAAAATTAATTTAATATTATTTTTTAATGTCTTAAAAAAATTTAGATGTGCTCTCTTGAACGAATCAAGGTTAATTTTCATTATATATTTTTATTACGAAAAATGTCTATCATAATTGCGTGTACATGGAATGAAAGTAAGGTGCTCTGGATTTCGACAAAACAGAACTTCAGGAAATTTATGTGTTGTCGTGTTGAACAAGTAAATTCGAAAATTATTTTATTAATGGGTGGCTTAAAATATATATATAAAATAAATTGTACAAAGTCTAAATTGTACAAAAAGTATAAATTAAAAATATTTGTCTATCAGAAAGATGTTGGCAAAAAGAAAAAATAAATTAATAAAGTGGATGTTTGAAAACTTCTAGTAACTCTACAAGTGAACTTATCGATAGCTGGCCAGCTGTTCTATACAATTGGTTATCGAAAGCACTCAAAATGCAAACGATTCGAAGTCGATTCGAACTCAGTCGAAATCTAGAACAGCATTTGTCGGAATGCACTCGTTATGACATTTCAAAACGAGTCGAAATCTAGAACTGGCCTGTATATATATTTTATTTGTTTGTTGATGGGACTCACTGGAGCATAAGCAATCCAGCCACTTTTATTGTACCTATAAAATTTGCTGATTGTTTTCAAAAATTTGCAAAGAAAATTACGTTAATAAAAAATAAAAAAAATTTATATCTTTTATTTAAAAAAAAGGAAATAAGAAAAATGGTGTTCGACTTTTCTTTTATTTTTACAAATAATATTTGATTTATATTAACAGCTGTATGTCAGAGTTTATTGAGTTTTAAAAGATTCATTATCTTCTTTGTATTTTGAGGATTTGTGCTAAAGTGAAGATCTGTAGGGATGTTGTTTCCATAAAAAAGAACTTTCAGTTGGAGCTTAGAGTTTTGCCGGAGTGGAGTGCATGAGCAATGGTAATAAGATTTTGTTCCAATCGGCAGATAGATTTCGTCAAGAAATTTAAAATAAAACGTTATTTATATTTTTAAAATAGTACTATGTAGGTAATAGGATGTAATAGGATAAAAGCTGGATCAAGGCTGTGACGGCTAGATCTTAAAAAATTTATATTATGATAATTAACAACATTTTAGTAATATTTATATAATGACTACACCTTAAGAAATGTACATATCTTTGTTTCAATTTTTTTTATTTTGCTTCTCATGCTTTAAATATTTTCACGATAAGACTGCTTAAATGATTTAAATAAGTAAAAATGCATTGCTAACAAGGAAACCATGCATAAACAGCGAAAATACTTTCATTTGTCAATTCATTTTAATTTTTATTTAATTTTCTCTATTCTTAAGTTACAGCACAAAAATATTTATTATAGGTCCAACATATTTCACTTGATCTAGTCTAACAAATCACACTGATCTCAAATCATTTAAAAAAGATGAAAATTTAAAAATTTATTTATTATTTGTAGACTAAGAGCAACTTTAAAATACACTCAATTCTGATTTTACACGTTTTTGAAATAACATAGATTAGAAAAAAAAGTACAATATTTCTTTCGATTTGGCACGATTAAAACAAGCTATTTGATTGAAATTTTAAAGAATAATGTTTTAATTAATATAATCTTTTAGAAATTTAGTTTCTGATCTATTTTCATAGTAGTTTAAGGGTTTACTTCATATATTTTTTACACAGTTTTTTTCTGGAATGTCTGTACCGTGAACAGCATTAGGTGGGCTTAAGTAAGCATAATATATGTCTCTCCTGGTAGAAACCATTTTTACTTCTAAAAAAATACTAAACAAGTTTTTATTTAAACTATTTAAAATGTTGCTTAATGATAGTAAAAGTAATTTTTTTGCTTATTAATTTGTTAAGTTTTATTGTTTATTTATTTTAATATTGTATCTTAGAATTAATGGCTTATTTCTAGATTTTAATTACAAGATTTATTTTAGACATTAGATTCATGAAGTGGCTTATGTTTTTTTGGAAAGCGTCTATGAGAAGTATGTTTATGTGCAATTTTGAAAGAGTTACAAATAGTTTGAAGTTTTTCGCAGTTTTGGTGTTAAATGTTCTATTAAAAGGTTGGGTAGATTGCATAAAGGACAGCTAGGGGCGCCGTTTTATTGAAGATGTGTTTATTTGTGAATTTTGTGTGTTCTAGTCAGAATCTTGTGTATTTTATTTCATGTCTTCTGTTTGTTGTAACTGGATAGCTTTTTTTAGTTGGATTTATGAATTATAGAAGTGGCTGTATCCAAGCCAATATTCTTCTCTAATAGCATTAATATATTCCAGTTAATATTTGGTAATCTCTACTTAATTTTGAAAACAAGAGTTGCAATACAAATTTCTTTTTTTTTATATTAAGAAGTAGTAGTCGTCAATTATTGTGGTAACTTTTTTAATTTGCAATAATTTGAGCATAGCAATGTTTATTTAAAAATATACTTTGCAATAACTTATAAATTTGTTTAAATTTTAGCAGTGACCTTCGACTGGGTTTGTTATCTGTACGATCTAATTAATATATTTCATATTATATTTGTTGTTGTATGCACTATTCTTAGTTTTCTTACATATATGCAAATTTGCATAGATTTATAAATACGTTTTTTATTCTAAATGCTTTTTTTATTTAAAAAGTAGGATTTTGTTGAGGTTCTTATTAAAATAATACTTCAAAGTGGTGAATGTGTTAAATTTAAAATAATAAAAGTAGAAGCACAAACTCATTTATTCAACTGATAAACTAATAAAAAGGGTAATTACGTCTAATACAGTTCAATTTTTGCGCAATTTTTGAAATCGTCAACTCGACAGCAACTCACTCAACCTAAAATAAAAGCTATTTTAACTTTCATTTGACGTAATACACAATAAATTTATAGATAAAAAACAAACATAATAGATAAGCCAAGTGGGCGATAGAGTAGAGCTTATTTTTAATTATTTTTCATACATATAATATTGATTGATTCAAATAATTAAACTAAACTGACTCAAACATATTTTATAAAACAAACAAAATTCCATTACCATACAAATACAAAATAAAGCAAAAAGTTATTTGCCAATTAGTTGCCATAAAAATGTCTGCTGGGCTTGAGCGCGCGAGCTGGCGCTCTTTTTATGTGGATGCTATTGCACATAATTGATTATCTGGCAACGCCAAACACTGATAAACAGCTGTGCGTCAACATTCTGGCTCTCTCAAATGCGGCCTACCAAGCCGAACGCTGCGAAAACAATTTTACTCGTTGTTTGCCGCTCGCGAGTGGAAGTTGTTTTTCGTATTCAAAGCAAATTCAACGACGCGTCGTTTCGCCTGCGCTTTGTAGTTGTTTTCTGCTGTTTTTTTTCTCGTTTCGTTGTTTCGCGCCGCGTTCCGGCGCTTATGTGTTAGTGCGTGTGTGCTTAGATTGTGTATGTGTGTGTTTATATTTGTGCATTAATAAATTCAGTAATAAATCATAAATAAGCTGGCAATTAAACAAATAACACACATACATAAATACTTGCAAATTCAATCATCATCAAACATACATATGTGTGTATGCATATGTACACATACAAGCCAACAAGTGTAAGTGAGAGCGCAATAGCGCAGCAAAAGTATAAAGCGACGCCGCCGCAGCGCAAGAATGTGTTGAAATATGTTAAGAATAACGAAGCATAACAAAGTGTTCAATAAATAGGTTTTAACATAATCAAAAAAATAACAAAAATCTGTAAAGCAAGAGAGTAGTGAAGAAAAAAAATCAAAAATGGAATAACAAAGTGCAAAGGCAACACAACAATAAAAATAAAATGCTAAACGCAGCGCCCAAAAAGAAAATCCGGTTTTACAACTTGAGCTGCGCAGTCGGACTGCGGCAGACAACAACGCTGACGCTGGCAGCGCTGCTTTTTTTGGGCGCTAGCATTTTTTTTTGTTGGTTACAACAAATAATTAAATATACACTTTAAATGCTTAACAAATGCACGTGCATAGAAATAGAGAGAAGGCGAAATAAAAAGCTGCGACGCCGACTGAGCTAAACGCGCACCTGCAGCCGCCGCAGCAGCAGCAGCAACAACAAAGCTGTGAATTTATTTTTTTGTGTTTTTTTATTCTACGTTTTGCTATTTTCGCTTGCATTCACATGTACACACACACGCGCACACACGGCTTGCATTTTTTATGTGCCATTGTGTTGTTGTTTTTTTTAGCAGCAGCTTCTTCTTCTTCAAGCGTCAATAATAAAAAAAAATCACAGAGATTCACAGCAAGAAAGTGAAATCAATAATAACAAAAGAAGAAATACATAAAAAAAATTGTATATACATATATATATTTACATACATGTACATAAAGGGGAATTAATGTTTCAATGTGTGTAATAATAAAAAGTTAAATAAACAAATATGTAGCTTGAAGCAAAATGCGACATTGTTGCTTATAAAAACACAGTTAAAAATTAATAACAATGAAGACGGATAAACAATATATTGTGATAATTATTGCTTTTGGCAACTATCGGAAGAAAAGTTTATTGGCCGCTTTGTTTGAAGCAAAAATTCAGAATAAAACAAGGATTTTGAAAGTTCTATAATTTAGTAAATAATATATATAAGTTCCTTACTTTTAACTTGGTTATTTTTATCAAAAACCTATATTCCGATAAATAATCGGATACATTTGAAGTTTGGTGCGCGGCTTTGAAAGGCTTGTTTGTAAAGGTTTTATAGAGTGATTTTTTAAGAGGTAAAGTGTTTAAAATTTAAAAAAAAACACAAAATATTTATTGAAATTTTACTGGAATCGATAGAACGATCAATATACAGTCTGTTAAATAAGAGCGTGTACGGCACAACTTATTAAAAAATTGATTTAAACAAAAGTTTCTTTACATAAATGTACTCTACATGTTCCGAAGCATGACGCAATTATATCAATTACATGTCCAGTCACCACCAGCGTCAATAATCACCTGGCATCTCCGCGGCATACTTTCCACCAAATTTTGCAGCATATTCGACGGGAAGCGCTCTCCGCTCTCCTCTCGGGAAAGCTGTTTCAAAGTAAATGTGGGTCTTCCTCGAAGCTTTTGCTTGATGACGGCCCAGAAGTTTTCAATGGGATTTGCATCAGGGGACTGTGCAGGCCAATCCAATATGACGATGCCTTTTTCGCGCTTGCAGTCCAGAGACGACTGCGGAGTTTGGGGTCATTATCTTCCTGCAGAATCCAATCTTCTTTTTTGTTGATAAATTGACTTTTGGCAAGCGGTAATAAAGCTTTGCGATAAATTTCGACCATCCTGGGAGCATTCAGGTTCTCTGTGAAGAGATGCAAAGTGCCGAGACCCTTTTTTGAGAAGCATCCCCAAAGTTGAATTTTTATAGGGTGTTTAACTGTGCGCTGGACAAAATTACTTGAAGACAAAGATCAGGCCCGTGATATAATTGAATAACCCCAAACAGAAGATTCGTCGTAGAAAAGTACGTTATTCCAACGCGATCAATGTTTTTTGTTGCCTTAGCCAGTCGTTTTGCAATGTGTTCTTCGGACAATAGTGGTTCCTCCAAGTGCTTCGCCATTTCAAATTATTTGCTTGCAAATAATTTCGAATCGTTATGTGCGATATATCTATACTCTTTTTTTCAATTTTGCTTGCCCTACACGCAAACTTAAGCCAGGATTCCGCGAAAACAAACTCACGATCATTTTTTCATCCTTCTTAATCACGCTTCCTGTTAAGCCACGATCGGGAAGGTCATCGACGTTTTTCGACTCCTTGTAGCGTTGCACCCACTTCTGAACAAAAGTCTTCGACTTTTTCAAATATTTTCCGCCGCTGCATAGGACATTTTGGGTCCTTTTGGATGGGTGCAGAGAAAAACTGCCTCGAAACTTTCTGCATATGCAGTACTCATTCTGCTAAAGTACTTTTCTGACAAAGTTTTGACTTCCAATCGACCTTTTTTACTAGTGCGTCAAAGACAAAGGTTATGCCTACTCTTAAACGAATTTTTAGAGATCTACTGCTTACCGCCTGCGGATAATGCCGTACACGCTCTTACTTAACAGACTGTAAATTAGTGTTTGAAGATGATTTCATGCAAATGTTGGCAGCGGCTCCGCTTTAGATGGCCCATGCGCGAGTTCCAATTTTGGCACACTCTCTCCGACATATCTACCGGGACTTCACGAATAAATGCTTCAGTGCGTCAATTGTTGCTGGTTTATCCCTGTAGACATAAGCCTTTACATGGCCCCACAAGAAATAATCCAAAGGCGTTAAATCTCACGATCTAGGCGGCCAATTGAAGTGCCCCAAACGTGAGATAAACTGTTCACCGAAGGCGGCTCTTAACTGGGCCATTGTTTCGCGTCATCGTTTGGCATGTGGCACCATCTTGTTGAAACTACATGTCAAACATGTCCAATTCTTCCATTTTGTGCAAAAAAAAAGTCGTCAATCATCAGACGGTAGCGCTCGCCATTCACAGTAATGTCCCGGACATTGTTGTCTTTGAAGAAGTACGGCCCGATGATGCCACCGGCCCGTAATCCACACCAAACAGTGACTCTTTCGAGATGCATTGTTAGCTCTTGCAATGATTCTGGCTGGTCTTCACTCCTCGAAATTTAGTCACATGCTTCCGAATAGCTCCCTCAGCAGGAGTGAGATCAAACAATCCATAAATTGGAAGAAGTGCGGAATGCACTTTCTTAACCTAGCATGAATTTTGACAGTAGAATTCAATAATTCCCAAGCTTTGTTCGTTCGTGAGCCGATTCATGGTTAAATTATAGACCAAACTGAACAAGTTTGACAATGACACAAGACACGATTCACGCGTGATCTGTCAAAAAAAGTTTTGCCAAAAAGATACTAGCAAAAAAATCACCCGTTATAATTAATGAATTAATTTTTGAACAAAAGTTTTGACGTTTCTTTTGTAGATATTTTATTCTATAACATTTGGAACTTCGAAACCGTATAAATCATTTGATATTGAGTTGAAAAATTGCTCAAGCTCAGCTAGCTAACGTGAACACCTTTTTGCTAGTTTGCCAGCTAACTTTGTGCTTCTTTACAGAATTGGTTTACATTTGCAAATTTCAAGCGCGGTTTTTAGCTGAGCTCATTTACTCAAAATTTATATATGCCTTTCTAGTAAAAACCATGCATAAATCCAGTTCAATTATTGAAAATATTTTTGCCGCTGTTTTACCACATAATGGTAAAAAAAATCCCCACATTTTGCATTGTTGCCGTGTTGCACAAGTTGCAGCGTTTTTTTGCAACAATTCAAGAGCTGAAAACTAGAAATAGGGTTTTGACTGGAAAAAAGTTAAGTGTTAAAAAGTCAGTGCTGCACATTTTGCTGTTGCAAAAGTCCTCAACTTTATAACTCGTTAACAGCAACCGTGAATACCCTAATTTTGTTTTAGTTTTAACTACTTACACTTGTTGAAGGTTTCTTATAAAGTATTTGTTTAATAAAAACTTTAGCACGGCAAAATTTTTAGCCGTTTTTTATTTTAGTTTTATTTTTATACTCATCACATTTTGCATTTGTTTGGGTGCGTCAAGAACAGATTGAAGGGATTTCAATCAATAATAATAATCAAATAATTGATAAGCTATCATTCCTTTTTCTGTATTTCAATTTATCGATTTTAAATAATTTGGACCTAAGTCGCGTCAGCTCTCGTTTGGTACTAAAATAGCCTAAAATTTTCAAAAATTTATGCACTTGAGTATAATAAAAATTCTCTGAAATTCCATTTGCAGATCCTTTTGAAATTGAGATTGTGTCTGACTCATTTTATATACTATACCGAGTCAAAAGAAGATTTTTCGTTGCTGAATCTTCGACTTTTTCTACACGATGCTAGTCAGCTGACGCTTTGGCAAAATGCAGACCGGTGTTATTTGCTTTTCTGCTCTAATAATCGAGGAATTGGCCTAGAGACATGTTTAAAAATAAACTCGACATCTTATCCCATAATTTCACGGTGATGCGCAGTTTGCTATATTTGCGGAGTCGCTTAAGTATGTTGCAAAAGGCCTTCAGCTGTAGGACTTTGATTTTTATGCCCATAAACAGGCATACGAGAGGTACAGATTGCATTCAGTGAGGGTCGTCAAGAACAGGTTTCTCACTGATTTGCCTCGTTCCGGTCGTCCTTCAACATCAAATACCGAAGAAAACGTCGATGCAGTGAAGAAAATTGTGCTCGATAATCGTAGTGTCGGCATTCGTGAGATTGCTTAAGACCTTGGCATCTCTATGGATCAGCCGAACACATTTTGGTTGAAGTTTTTGGGCAAGTAACGCGTCACGGCCCGACTCGTGCCAAAAACGATGAATTTTTTTTTTCATTATTTTGGAATTTTTTGCCAAACATGCTCCGTATTCACCAGATATGGTACCGTGTGACTTTTTCCTGTTCCCCAAACTCAAATTGCCATTAAGAGGGAAGCGTTTTGTCACCATTGAGGTCATCAAATAAAATTCAAAGAAGGAACTCAAAGGCATCCCTGCCCAGGCCTACGAGAAGTGTATGGATGATTAGATCAAGCACAAATTATGACGAGATGTCAAAAACAGTCCTACCAACCTGATAAAAAAAGAAATATACCGATTCATTTTGCGCGCGCCTTTTAAAAAACACGTTTTCGGAAACTTTTTGATCTTAAGGTACAAACAGTATCAGCAATAACTGCGAAGATTTTTCATTACTACATCATTGATTTTTTTCTAGAGTAAACAGGCTGTCCAAAGAACTTCGACTAAAAAAAGAACCATCTGGATATCCAAAGTAGGAACTTCTTTCTAGACTATCTTGCAGCACTGTTGTTTAAAAACGTTGTAAAATTTGAGAACTTTTGCTTATCTTATCCGTCGTTTGTTGTTATTACACATGTATATACATATAATATACATACATACCTATGCTTATCAAAAAATTCCTTTTTGAATGGTTTGACACAATTTGGCTAGCGTTCCATGCGCAGCTACAAGAGATACTAAGATACAAGATACAAGATACTTTTTTGCGCTCTGTAGTAACTGCAGTTTCTTAGCACAAAATTTTATTTACTTAATGTACATGCCGTCTAGACAGTTTTTGTAGCGCGTAATTGAAATACTATATGTTTATGTACAACAACAAGGTATGTGTATATAGGAATTACTGTGCACACAGATACATACACATAAAAATAGTTGCATTCCCTTGTCTACTACTATTTATGCTCCATCTACTACTTTTTCTTGGTATTTTAAGTACGCTTTTGTGCTTCATTCCCATGCAAGCAACTTTATCAAGTTTGTCGTCTGCGTTTTTGCCCTCGTTGTTGTTGTTCTTATTGTTGTTGTTGCTGGGTTCTTGCCCCCTTTTTTGGGCTACACACCCCCAACGTGGCGCAGCATCAACCACCAAAAATGTCTGCTACGAAACGCATTTCTTGGTTTTATTGCCTAGCTTATGCAAGAGGGCGGTTTGTGGAGTTAAGGAATTTGTTTATAAGAGATTTTTTTATTAAAGTAGTGAGGTCTATTCTTATCTTTTCCAAATACAAAAATAATAGTTATAGTAAGTATTTAGAGATAACATAAAATGTACTCAAATTTATTTATACTAAATACTAGAATTTCTTAAAATCGTTCATTGTTCAGTGTGGGTGATCTGCTATGAGGTAGCGGTTAGATGAGTTAGCAACTTGTTACTTGAATTTTTAGACGATAATTTTCTAGCCATTGTTCAGATAATTGATACCTCTGAGACAAACGAATCCAAATGTTAGTTACGAAAGCTTGGGTATTCCAGATCTTCTAGTATCCAGGTTGCAGATTGTCAATACGGACAGACGGACATCAATTTCTTTTGTTCTCCTCTTTTTCTTATTCTCTTCTTTTGACCATATTGGAGGTGTATCTAAGTAGCCTAATAATCGGGGTGATTTTGAACGTTCGGATGTAGTTAATCTAAAAATCTTAGCAGTACTGTCTGTCAATGGTAATGCGATCTCTATGTTGCGATTAAAAAAACTTCCTAAAAATTCGATACAAATAAACCAAAAATTAAGGGAAGATAGATCCTAGATGGTTCGAAGATGGATGAAGGCACATAAATTAGTTTATTTTCTATGAAAGGCTTGCGACAAATTCTTATTATATCCGCCTTCCCAACTGGCGCAGCGTTGCTTAAGCGAATATGCAGATAGTCTGCCAAGCAGCTATACTAATTGGCAGTCCTGGTCGGAAGTTCAAGGAACATTGCCAACATTTGGTCGACAGTCAGGCCTGTTATTTATGTTTCCGTTCAGTTGCAGCGCTACGTTAGAGCAAGATTATCCGTAGCAAGACTGCTAGTGTTTAAGCCGTTTTCATTGCCGCTTATTAACTCTCTGCGGAGTCCCTTGTGTCAGCCTATTATGGTGTCCGTGCTTATCGATACGTCGGACGAGTGCGACGGTCTCCAGTCTGAGCGTCGTGGTAGCTAAGGTCGTGATTACGGACCTAGACATACCATTACACAACGTCGCATCGTAAATAAGGCATACGGGCCTAGAATTCTGTAGCGGTCTGAGATACGTGAGCGATTCGAGCAAGCCGCCGAGTACTCTGGCCGAGATCTGATCCATAGCGAATATCTGAACTCTAGCGCTTCAATAGGAACCGGACTAGGATGGCAGTAGGTGTTATATAAGTGGCTCTTTTGCATCGGAGTGGAAGACGGCTACGATGATTTATGAGCACAGTTCATTATTAGCTATTTTTAGCCGGCAGCTTTAAGAACATCAATGCATCGATATAACATCGATCTTATTTTCAGCAGTACTCTTGACCATATTGGAGGAGATTTTGGGAAGTCTCTTACAGCTGCTTATCTATGTTAGGTCAAGCGTTTTGGGTTGGTTAATTTTGAACAGGAGTAGCTTCTACATTTACGTCGCAGACTTCTCAATCCACCCTCGTCTATATGCATTGTTGTAGTTGTAGCTCCGCATTTGGCGCAAAAATTTACAATATGTACTTACAAACACGCATAAACTGAGACGCATTCCCAGCCACCCTTCTCATAGCTATGTAACTCCCCCCGCTCCATCCCAACAACAACAAGGAGAGAAAAAGTTTTGCTGTTTTAGAGTTTCGCCTTTTAGTTTGTTGTTGTTGTTGTTGTTGGTTTTTGTTGTCTGCTCTCCGCCGTCCACCGCCTGGCGTCTGCTTTGTGTTTTGTTGTATCCCACACTCTCTATCATTGTATACAATCCCTCAGACCCCCCCAATTACACCCCTTGAAGCTTTTCCGTCTCTATAGTCAAAGCAACGGTAATGGCAACTGCCCTGTGGACTTTTTGCTGCCATTCACAGTGGCTGCAACATCCCATAGATCTGCCATTGGACTGGACCCTGGACTGCCTGTATTAGTTGGCATGCCCATTGCAGTTAGGCACAGTGGGACTAGACCGCGAAAAAAAATTGCTCCAGCTATATTATGTAACACTTTAAGAAAGCAGTTGGCACCTTATAAGATAAATTTTTAAATTAAATAATATTTTAAGCTTTAGATTCAATTGATTAAATTCACTAGACTACATTTTTAACGAGGCACAGTGGTACAAAGCAGTCAGAAATTGGTTGAAAATTATTTCTGGCAAGTAAGTCTTTTTTTGACGTGACAACGTCTTAAATTAGGTTTGTATGGGAGGCACCATTGAAAAAGTCTAACGATAACCATAACGATAAGTCTAGCGATAAATAATCGTAACGATAAGTGGCATTAAGTGGCATAAGTTGGCAGCACCAAACTGGCACTGCTCAAAGCGGTGGCTATTTTTAGTTTTGAGTGAGCGCAACTGAATAACTATTTTATTTTTGATTTGCGCTCTGCTCTTATCTATAAACGAACCTGCGACTTTTTGTGAATCGCAGCAACAAGCAACGTACAGCGTCAGCCGCACCGCTTAGCGCTCAGCACCAAACCGGCACTGCTCACAGCGGTGGCTATTTTTAGGTTTGAGTGAGCGCAACTGATTAACCCCAGCGGCGCATAGCCTCTGCGGTCTGCCGAAATACTGCATTACCTCCGCAGAAAACGTAATTGATTACAAGCGCTGCGTTTGGTTTGAGGGATTGTAAGCGGAGGCAAATAGAAAAGCAGTGATCTGCCAAAAATCTGCATTACAACTGCGGAAAAAGTAATGCACAAATAGAAACTCGCACTGCGCTACCTTAGCAACACAAAATTTTGTTATTTTGTTTGCATGCTAACAAGCATAGTTCGGTCTTTCTTCTGTCAAACCATTCGTTTATACCTTTTTATTTATTATCTACTGCCGAGAAAATTTTATTTTATTAAGAGATACGAAAACGTAAAGTCTGACAACTCGTTTCATAATTTCATGAAATATACGTATAATCTTGATTGCGTATCAAACGTTTCTAAGTCAACTACGTTAAAAGAAACAACCATCGACTTGACTTTCGCAAGACACATTACAGCAGAAACACTTCCTTTCATTTCCTATTTCTCCTATCATCGTCCTATCCTCAACAAAATCACTCAAATAGGAATTAGTTAAGTTTTAGTTTACATGTACGATGTTTTAGCAAACAAAATATATTTCTATAGTTACAATTTGTGCAATTCTTATTTTCATTCAATTCCTTGTTCCTATTGTGCAATTTTATAATATTCATATCAATAAATATTCTACCGAGAAAAGGACGTTGTCACGTAAAATCTTCGCCCGTAAAACCGACTTTTTTTACCTTTTTTCTAACCTTGAGTCTTACTCATGCTAATTACGACCATACATTAGCTTAAGTACCTAGGATTTGTTATTGCCTGTTACACCCAAAGATAAGATATAGATAGATATCACTTGGATTGACAAATTTGACATATACATAACATATTTATTGTTTATCAGCAAAGATATGCATATTTTAACACGCGTGATTCAATTATCGCACATTCATACCATATATACTATATATATGATCCAAAGTTAATAATACTCGCCTAAAATGTATTCAGTTACTACGTAGCTTACATACGCTTTTGTATTTCTTATCTATTGTTTACATATGTTAGTTGTGGTTGCTATTTGTGGTTTTGCGTTGATTGTCTATCCATATGTTCCTAGTAAATAGCTTGAATAATGCACTCAGTAATGGAGCTTTTGTTTTGTTTGAAAAATATTTTACGCTGTTTTTGATAAGGCCGATCGATTTGTAAGAGTGCACTTACAATAATCTTATCAGCTTGGAATTCTTTCAATCTCTGCTATTTTGCAATTTCTTTTGTGACTCAATAATGAATGACAAAAGTTGTTACTTGAGTAATACGACAAGAATTGATTGGAAATGGGTAAATAATTGCAAGTTAACAATTTAAAATATTTAATTTCGTGTATTTAAAAAAAATTACAACTGAGTGCCTCAATAAATTGTTTAAATGTTGGTAATTCTAAAGTTTATTTATAATGAGGCTACTCTGTTATGCGTTCCCCAAATGGCATTGGAAATTATATTGGTTTTCCTGAAAAAGTAGGAGTCGTTTTTTTTTTCGCTTTCGTTTTATTTGACTTCAATCAATTATTTTTTAGAACAAAATAGCAAATGGTTCGATTTAATAGATCTTTAAATAAAAAAATACACATCATAAGAATAAATATACTTAGAAAAAATTTGCACAAATAAATAAAAAATAAAGAAAACATTATAAAAACTAAAACTGATACTTATATGCAGAATGAGATAATAAAATAATAAATAAATATTTTTATTATTCCGCAATAAATTTAGGCAAAATTTACTGAAGCAATTTAGAAGTTGGAAGTTATTGAAAGGGTCTAGCTGGATAAGGTACTGGAAACTACCCGATTTTTGCAAAGTAATGATGCAATTCGATGCAGAATGGCAAAAACAAATTTTAGACCAAATTTCAGTTTTAAAACTTAACTCGTTGCGGCTTAATTTAAAAAAAAAATGTGTTTTGCGACTAAACTAATGAATATTTTGGAGCCAACATTTTTTGTAATCTAAGTTTGCACTAGGGATGATTAAAAACAAATATTTAATTTTTTTTTTAATATTTAATTTTTTTTAAATATTTAATTTTTTTTAACTAACACATTTTCTTAAAAAAAATATTGAAATTTTCATATTTTTTTTAAGTATGTTCCTTAAATATTTCAATCACCATTTTTTTTTTAACATGTGTTTTTATATGTGCTTTATATGGTGTGAATTTAAATCAAATCGATTTGGTGGAACAATGTTAAAATAAAATAAAACGAAAAATTTGTAATGAATTTTTTAAAAATGTATGAAAAAAATTGATTTTTTTTATCAAAAGATGGCAAAAATTATTGTTATTTTTTAAAATATTTATTGGAAGGCATTTGATGATGAAAAAAATGGATTTATTTTGTAGGTAAATATAAAAATTTCAGCATTGCTCATCAAACAATTTTTTAGAAATCTTCATTAAATGGTCAAATTTTAATAAAATTGTGTGGGTTTGCATAGAAATTGTTTAGGCAATTAAATAGATTTTTGCTTACTTTTTCCATTACAAAAGTTCTTTTATAAATAAAAATATTTCAGACATTAAAAATACATGTGGCACCATTTGGGTCTAATTTGTGAGCTTACTATGCATTACCATTTTTTAAAATAATTATTACAAAAGTAGATTTTTAAAGCAATGATCTAAACCACAAATAAAGGCGTTGCACTTGTTATAGCTACAGCATTATAGAGTAGTCCAAAAAGTCTAAAAATTTTTATATAAATATATAATCTTAAATGTAAAATTGTAGAAATATTATAGAATTTAAGACTTTGGAGACCTTTTTTGCTCAAAATGATTCATCGAAGAAGCTATTTTTTAAAATTACAATTTCAAAAGATTTCGTTGTAGCAGCGTCAGAACAAAATCCACAACGCCGAGTAAAAATTTTTACTTTAAAAGAAACCCGAAAGCTTAGAAAGTTTTTCTTTTTGTATGCTCATCTACTGCTCTTGTGTTTTTCGCCAAATTTTTTTTAAATATTTACTCATAATATTAAATTACCCTAATTAACTTTGAGTGCTTCCGATGCTTCATTAACTTGACGTAACTTTCTATAAATATTTGGCTGCACGTGCGCATCAGTTTCGCTCCACTGTGCAGTCTATGCGACAGCTGCTGGTCAAAGCGTTGTAACTGTCAGTGGTGGTTGTTGTTGTTTTTGTTGTTGTTGCATTTGTTGTTGTTTTATTTATTATTGTTGTTGCTTATGTTTTAGTTGTTGCGACTGCTGTTTGTGGCAGCTTTTGCTGCCGCTGCCAATGTCTCTGCTGCTGCCTCTGCCTCTGTCTCTGCTGTCGCTTTGTTTGCTTTGCCTTTTGCGCTGTTTGCTTCTGTTTGTTGCAAAAGTTGCGTGCGTGTTTTTTTGTTGTTGTTATTGTTGCTTCTGCTTTTGTTGCCAATATTCTTGTTGTTGTTTTTATTGCTGCTGCGTTGATAAAAGGTTCCAAATTTGACTGACTGTGGGATGCTCTATTTGTGTCAAATTTTGGCTATGAGTTTGCTAAAAAGTCAACGTTTTGTTGATTAGGCTCACATGACACTTCATTCCCAATTTGATGGCTTTGGCTAGCTTTTCAATGAAACAATGGGAATATTGATGAATTTTACAGGAAAGGGTTCTATAATCGATACAGTCGAAGTTTCTTATGAGATTCATTGTTTATATTTTGCTCTTTGTTAATAATAATGGTTGGACTCCATTGAAAAGCTTGAAATTTTGCTGTAGAATTCTGTTTATTCGTAAAAGATTTGTATTTATTTATTTTTCCCGTTGAAAACTCTCTCTTTTTAAAACATTTCTGGAGCATGGTACGTTGCGTTAATATGTTTGAATCCCTAAAAGTTATAGAAAATTTTGTGAAGTAAAGGAATATGATATAATAGTAAAAATCGTAATCAATATATAATTTCCCACCTACGCGAAATTTTCTAAAGACTCATAAATTAAAAAATAAAGCATTAACCTTTTGAATTCTTTGGAAAAAAGGGAGAAAAACTACCTACGTTCGTACTTTTGTCTCCACAGCTCTGGTTTTAGCTCTTCATAATTCAAAAATTAGAAGGACACGCAATTCGCAAGCCCTTTTTTCGTAAAAATCTTCTTCTTCTTCTTATGTGGCCACAACAACCCGATTACCGGATTTCGGCCTGCCTTAAAACATCTACCCAGGCGCCTCTGCATTGCGCGCGCCTTTTCCAGTTGGTCACACCGATCGAAGACAGGGCCCCTTCCAATTGGTCTTTCCAACGCAAACACGATCGTCCTTTCCGCCGACGGCCGCTGACTACCGCATCGAACACACGTCTAGCTGGAGCATCCTCGTCCATCCTAACGACATGCCCGAGCCGGCGAAGCCGCTGAGCAACGTCCATGTCGTTGAAGAGCTAAGAGCTGCGGTAGTCATCGCCAACTCAAATAGGACCAAAGATCTTGCGCAGTACTTTCCTCTCGAACACTCCCAAGGCAGCTGCATCAGTTAGCGATACGGTCCAGGCTTCCGCGCCGTAAAGAAGCACTGGAAGGATGAGTGCCTTGTAGAGTGTTAGTTTTGTCGCGCGAGAGAGGTCTCTAGTACTCAATTGCTTATTGAGACCGAAATAGCACCTGTTGGCAAGAGTGATTCTGCGCTTGATCTCCAGGCTGACATCGTTGTCGGTGGTAACGGCGGTGCCAAGGTAGATGAATTCCTTGACAACATCGAAAGTATGGCTGTCGGCCGTAATCTGGGGCCCAAGCCGCCGCACGTCCCTACTTGTCGACAGCATATACTTCGTTTTGCCCTCATGTACCGCCAGACCCATTTTCGCAGACTCCCGTTCGATAGCACTGAAGGACGCGTTGACATCTCGCTTGGTAGGCCAATTGTTGTCGATGTCGTCGGCGTACGCAAGGAGCTGGACACTCTTCGTAAAAATCTGCAATAGAGAAAACAGATTTACTTTACGTGTAGTAGCCGTATGCAATACTGGACTTTTCTTTGCGTCACCTTGTAATATTCATTGCATCATCCTAGCTCTTATGATCTTTTAGATCTATCTATCTATCTATGCACAGGCAGATCAACCAGTGTACGCACATTTTCCAATAATTACAGGCGCTTAAGCAATTTTCCTTTCCTTCCAGAACTTGTGTTCTGCCACGCCTTCTGCTGCACATATCTATAATACCCTTGATCTCAATGGGTAGGTAGAGTGTATAATTAAAGTTGTCCGCAACATTTGGGTTTTTTACTATTGCTTCTGTTTTGCTCTTAATTGGATTTGATTGCTGCTTGGCGCCACACAAATCATAAGCTAACTACATGTGTATGGAATGTTCATCCAAAATTATGCCAAAACACCAATACACACGCACTGATAGTACACACAGATACTTGTTTGTCTGTCTTATTTTTGTTACTAATCGCATTAATAGACATTGCGCGGTGTTTCGCATGGTCTTTTGTGCGTTCTGTTTTCCCAAGCGCTTTTCTTTTCTTTTTCGCAACTCTGCGACAATAATTTTACTTGGCGGACTGGGAATCTATCTTTTTTTTTAGTTTTTAGTTTTTCATTTAGATATTTTTTTTCTCACACAACCCACAATGTGACCCAAAGCGCGAAATTCCCAAATACAAAGCGCTCTGAGCTCAGCTTCGGTAGTAGTCGCAATTTGCTTTTTTCTCCTGATTTGTATTTTGCTTTTGTTGTTGTTGTTCTTGTCATTTGGCGTTGCCACAGTGGCATAAAATCGGTAAACTACTGAACTGTAAAAGTTCAATGAACTTGCAACAGCAGCCGCTAAAACAACAACAACAGCAGCAACAACGCAACTACGCGCAGTCACTGCCTACTACAGTTTGTTGTATAGCTGTAGTTGGTGTTGCATTTGTTTTGAATACACTTATTTGGGGTATGTGGATTATTAGAAAATCTTGGTAACAGTTTTAGATTGGGGTAGTTTTTGGTCAAAGAACATTATGGAAAACTTTTTAAGAACAAAAATGAGCGACAAAAAATAATAGAAATATGAAAGAGCTTGCAACAAGTTTATAAAATAAAGCAAAAAAATAGTAGGGAATTCCTTGAGTTTCTATTCCTCTACAAATATTCAGCTGAGTATCTTTACGAGACACATTTTTATCTTTTATAACTCCCAATATTCCAGATAAATTTTATTTTTGTATTATTAATAGGGGGATCTGCCCTCTACTCGCTGCGATTGCCACTCCTTACGATCGCTTCTTAATCCGAATTAAATATATCCTTACATATATATAAATGTCAACAACGAAAAACTTTTTTATATAATAGATATTTAATATAAATATCTATCAGCGCTCTAATTTACTCTTAAACGCCTTGAAATGCAACTATGAGCATCTCCATTGACTCCTAATATTTTGGAAGAATATTATATTTTATTACTGTAAATAGTACTATTTGGTTCTGGAAATAATCATTAATCAACCATCCAAAAATTAAAAATATGATCTTCCCACGTTGGGTTTTTCGTAATTTCGACAAATTTTTGACCTCATATATCTCGATTTCTATCAATCTTGTAAGACAAAAAACGTTTCAAATTGAATTTTAAACTTAGAAGTTCATAATTTTGTGGGTAAAGCGTGTCATAGTTGCTACAAAGCCATTTTTAGTCCATTTAGCCTCCTCCATTCCCTTTCTTTAAGTAGTACAAAATTGTACATCTACAAAAGTCGCACCATGAAATTATATCATGTCCTATAGTTCCCAAATTAGAAAACTTTGAAGTAAGCCTCATCAAACATGCCAGAAATATAGAGTCCCATAATATTAAACATGTGCTCAATATTCTTAAGAATTTTACATGAAAGAATATTCAGTACAGGCTCAATTTTATATTTGATTTATTTCGACCTGTCGAGCTCACAGTCGTCATCGGGAACAGACCCCAGCTTCTTATTCCAAGTATAACCATCGAAATCACAGCCATCTGTTAGTGTATCTATCTATCTCAAACATATTTTCAAAAGCTCAGCTCTTCTTTCTTGTATTTTTTTTTCTGTGCTGCTACTCGAAAACTCCATCATCATACTCATAGAGTCATCGTCGCCACCATCATCATTATCATCATAATTAATATGCAGCTCTAGCCGTGGCGCGCTTAGTCAGATCTCCATGTTATGTGGTTGTTGTTGTTGCTGTTACGTAGGTTGTTGTTGCATTGCTGACGTTGCAAGTTGCTCTCCATATGTGCAATATGTTTGGCTCAGCGTACATCTCAACGTCACACATCGCACATCTCTTATAAGCAGGCACGGCACGACAAACGCACTTGCTAATTTAATCGTTGCTCCAGCTGTATATGAGTGTGTATGTGTGTGCAAATAGGCGCGTGTGTGTGTGTTAGTAATCCTATGTGTGAGTGTGTGTGTGTTAATCTATGTGTGGAGCACAATGGTTGCTCGTTAAAACAAATGCTAAAGCATTCTCCCTTATATACACTTGCTGGAATAAGTCTGCGAACAGTGCAAAATAATTTATAAAAAAACAACGTAACTCTTTAGTTTCTTTATAAATAATTTATTTATTTTTCAAATAATATAAACATTTCTTTAAAGTTCAGGCCTAAGTAAGGGCCTTTTATTTAATTTTTTTCGAAGAGCCTAGTTAAAAAAATCCCATTTTTTTAGGGATGAGAACTGCAGTTTTTTGTTTTTGATTAAATGCCATATTCAACATCGGATCACATTGTAAATTATTTTATAAATCTCTCGTATTCAGAACTAGGGCCCTACTATGCTTGATTATCAATAGAATTTTATATTTCAGAGTTTGAGTTTTTTGGAAAAATTGTAGAGAACAAAATTCCATTCTTTTAGAGATAAATAATTGCAGCTTTTAGTTTTTGAATAAATGCCATATTCAACATCGGATCACATTGTAAATTATTTTATAAACCTCTATTTAGAACTAGGAGCCTGTGCTTGATTATTAAAACGATGTTAGAGTTTGTTTTTTTGGGAAAAATCTTGAGAACTTCATTTAGGGATAAATAATTGCAGCTTTTAGTTTTTGAATAAATGGAATATGTACCATCAGATCACATTGTAAATTATTTCATATATCTATATATTCGAAGTCGGTGGCTTAAGTGGGAGCGCCCTTGCCTCTAAAACCGAAGGTCGGTGGTTCGATTCCCCGCCGTAGCACTGGTGCTTTGCCTAGCACTGGCATCGGTAGCTCAAAGACGCTATTTTTTGCCATGAAAGTCTCTATTGATTAAAGACACCGCCGTTCGGATTCGGCTATAAACTGTAGATCCCTGTTCTGCTCGAACAGTTATTAATAGAGACCCCCTATGCCCCTCCTCCAAGGGGTCTAACAGGGAATTATTTTTATATATTCGAAGAAGAACTGTAAGCGTCTATTTTGAGGAATCCCAAATTCTGAAATGTCTGCATACATTAATTTTCGATTCAATATTACTCAAGCCTTATTTATTTTACTGAATATCCTTATTTTACGATTTACATTTTGCAACATTTCTAGAGCTTACCTTTGAAAAACCTAGCAATTCTATTAGACAACAAAATTAATTTAACAAATAATTAGAAACATTTTACATTTTGAAAAATTAGAAAATTCTAACAAGGCACATAAATTTTAGATGTTAAAATTTTTGATGAAATCTCACTTAGCATTATTATCAGTGTTTTGTCTAAAATTTATTTAATAAATTTCAATTTCATTTTATTTCACGGTATATTTATAATATTTGCAGTTAACGTGATTTCTAATTTAAAAATATAAGAGTTCAGGTTCTAATGATTTATACTTTGTTATAATATTATGACTTCAAAAAATTTAAAATGAAAGGATTAGGATATTGTGGAAAAAATAAAAAAAAGAAGCATACTGAAGAAATGATCTTAACCTACTTAACACACTAACAAAAAAAATTATTTTTTAGAAAAGTTATGGAAAATGCTGAAACTAAATTTCCGCTAAAAATTCATTTATTTAAAGTATAAGCTGAGTATCAACTGGTTTTATTTATTATATTGGCCTAACCATGATGGGGTCGGTAATCTATTATCATATGTACCTTTTTTTTTACCGGTGAGTGACTCCAATGGGTCTAAAAGAAACAATGGTCTAAAAATCTTTCCTAGTCTATGATCAAAAATTTTTAAATAAATTTTGCAATAATTCAATTCAGAGTAAAAAGCGTGGGGTGCTTGAAATTTTTAAATATTACAATCATTTTATTGGCTACTATCTATGAGAGGATAGTTATGAACTATAGTAAAAAGTACCCCACGCTTTTTACTCGGAATTTAATTATTGTGTTAATAACTTAAATTTTATTATAATTTTGTTTTGAGGAGATTCATTATGATTGATTGTTTCATCTTCTACTACAGTTATATTCAACTCTTTGTCATCAAAAATTATTTTCTAGTTTTTAGTTCGATTGGCAATAAAAGCGTGTTTTTTTAGTTTTTTAAACTATAATTTATTTTTCATTTTTTAGTCTATGCCAAACTCATAAATTAGCGAATTAATTAATTAGTAGATTTTTTTAGAAAGAACCACTCAGTGGTCCCCGTATGATCGATCAACGGAAATTGATCCGAAATCAATCGCCCTCACGGACCAATGGGATCCATTTTCATCATTGTGGTTAGTTTTACGCTCCAATTATCTTATTTCAATTCAAAATCTTCAATTTTTTCCGAATTTTATTTTTGAGTTATTCAAATTTATTTTTTTTTAATTGTCTAATAAACTCATGGCTTACTAAAATTTTTTTGCATTTATTAATCCTGGCGGTCCTATTAAGGATAATGGAAAACTATTATGAAATTATTGCATTGTCATCGATCCTTAATACGTATGCAAAAATTCAAATTAATCAGACTTCTGGAAATTGATGAAAATTATGTTCAAAGATTCCATTACATACATACATACATACCACCCAAGCTAATAAAAGCGTGTTAAAAATGGTATGTTTTGTAAAGAAATTTAGCTGCATATGTAGGAACCTATAATTGTGATAAAAGTAACGCCTGTACTCCGATCTCGCGAATAAATTAAATTTCAAGCATTCCTTGAAATATTCGAATTTGTGATTTGGGATAACAATAAATTTTTAGCGTGCTTCTGATCTAAAAAATAACTTTAACTGTAAAATATATATTAATTTATTAATTAAAAAAATTGCTCTCACTGTTTGCAGACTAATTTGCTGCCAGTGTATGTTGCATGTAACAGTTGTTGTTGCTGTTGTTATTACTGTAGCTGCGGCTTTTGTTTTTTTATGCTTAAATGGAGTTCCCCCTGCTATATATAGTATATAGTATAATATATAAGCTACACTTTTGTTTGTTGTAGGTTTTTCTTGTTGTTGTTGGTTTTGGTGTTGCCTCTGGGCAGTTGGAGCAGCATTAAGCGCGCCAAATGTTCCACATTTTTGCTTTGGCTCATGTTTGTTGTGGTTGTTGTTTTTGCTTACGTTGTTCTGATTGTTGTTGTTGTTGTTGGCATGTGCCCGATTTTAACGACCAAAGTCAGCGCACTGGAACAAAACAGTTAGCCAAGTTTTGGACTAGTATATTATATACTGATACATATAGGCATATATATATATTTTTTTTAATATTTCTATATTTTTTCGTTTTTGCTTTTTTTTTTTTTGTATTTAACGTTCTGTGCATTGTCTAGATTTTAGGCCGTATTGCTCTCGTTTTTTATGTGGCGCGTCAACTAGCCATGCATACATACCACTTGCCATATGTGGCACTAGTTCTTGTCAATTTTGTTGTAGTTTTTTGTTGTCTGCAGCTGCCACATGCCACAAAAAAAAAAAATAAAAGCGAAAAAGTTGGTCGGCAAATGGTTTTCAAAAGCAGTAAAAAGTTATAGCGCAGAGCTAACTTGACATGACTGAAGTTTGGATACACTTGAGAGCAATGTGAACTGGAGTTTAGTAACTCTAATCTTAGACCCAAAGGTTGAGCTATGTTAAGTAAAATATTTTATTTTTCTATCCTGAAAATAAAAATTAAGAAATCCACGCTCAAAGCAGGTTCGTAGAGGGAAAATCCGGGCACGGAAGGAAAATATGTTAGTCCCTCAATTACTCCCTTATCTTGAATCAAAACAGTACGATAATAATTACACCGGACACCTAAGAAAGCTCCGTGCCGTTGGCGAATCCCCCTTTCCAATCCCCCTATCATCGGGCCTGCTCAAAAGTACTCCAAGAGAGAATTTTCTACACTGAAAATAAAAATCAAGTTTCTTGCTCTCAAAAGCGCTGTTATGCTTAAAAGCAGGGACTTAGAGAGAAAATCCGGGCCTGGGAGGAAAATGTACTAGTCCATCTATTACACCTTTAGCTTGAATCACAGCAACAGTACTTTCACTGGGTTCTTGAGAACGTTTTCTCATCGTTATGGGACCGGGGTAATCCACCTTTCTCACCTCCTCACATCGAGCCTCCTCAAAAGTCCTTCAAGAGTGATTTTACTACTAGGTTAGGTTAGGTTACACCGGGTGACCCCTGGTGAGAGTCACACATAGACTGCATAGTCCTTAGTGGAACCGGAGGAAGCGGTTGGTGTACAATGCACGTCATTGGTCGAGTATGTGCGTGTGCTTGGCGAACGCCAATAGATTTTGAGGTGCCCTGTCGGCTGCCTCTTCCAGTGAGGTAAGCCTAGATATTGCAAGCCTGATGAGCATAAGGCGGGGCAGCGACAGATGAGGTGCTCCAAAATCTCATTGGTATCTGTCTCCCTACACTATCTGCATTAGCTTTGTAGCTCGCAGTCTGAGTGTCCAAGGACTGCAGAACCGCGCCACAGTTAGGCATTGCGTACCTTTGTTGTGGCAGTAGATGCACTGGGAGCTTCGGTAGCATTTTGTTCTTGGGAACCACCCCATAGCATTCTATGCCTGCTGCCAGGCACCTTTGGTCATGGTTCCATACCCGGAAATCCGGATACTGCTGCGCTGTAGCCTCAGCTAGACCTTGCACTGGCCCATGCGTCGAGGGAGGACAAGTGCTTGACTCTGGTGCTTGAGCCAGTACACAGTCCATAGCCCAGCCGGCACCCTCTTGGTTCGTCCAAAAGATTTCCGCCAGCCGATTTTTCAACTATTTTATTTAAAAAGCTTTTTCGTCGAATTTTTTGTAAAAAATACGAAGATTGTTGAATCCGCACAAAGAGAAATCTAGAATGTCTTTACTTGACTCCTAAGTGCATCACTTTCTTATGGACTTACACTCATGTATAAAATTTAAACTTGGAAATAGTTCGAGTAAAGTGGAGGGAGGGCTTCCATAGGTTACAAGCCTAAAGAAAACATGGAAAACTCAACACAATAGATAAATAGATAATCTATAAAAAGAGATCGCCTTTAATCTGAAGAACACACGCCTTTTCAAGCCGCTCGCTCCAGGACAGTTCCTGCAAAACTTTGGGGGACCTTTAAATCATATATAATCGATAGCACAGATCGTACCTCCTATGTGGGTTATTTACCTCATCTTCATTACGGTTGCTCAAGCTACAAGGGTGTACCACTAAAAGGTGAGAGTAGAGATAGGGGAATAGATTGCAGATAAAAACTACCTCTTTAGGCACTCACAAAATCTTTTTCCAGATTGATCTATGTTAGAAGTTTTCGTTTTCATATCCGCATAGCATTTCGTAATGCTTTTATAACAACTAATGCTCAAACCTTATCTCCTCTCTTCTTATATACAACATTTTCCACATTTTCTTTATTTTTCAAGATATCTATGTAAACGTCTTTGGGATAACTCAAACGTACTTCAAAAATAATGTTACCATATGCTGCTCCTTAAAGTGTATCTCGAAACTAAGCCCTTAAGCAAAGCCAACGACAGCGCTGCCGACGCAACTGGAATTTCAATTCGTTGTGCCGCTGCTTTACTCTCTGTCTGAAGTTGCGCTCTTTCTTCGTATCCCTCCACTACTTGGCTCCCTTATTCCCTAGCGACCCTGTTGCCAGCCTACAGCCAGCCAGCTGGCTTCTGTCTGACTGAGTTTGGGCAACTTTTAAGCGCATTGTGTGTATCCTGTCGTAGTTATTATCATCATCATCGTCATCCTCGTCATCATCGTTTTATTTACCTGTGCACTTTGCGCTCCTATCTCGACTATCTCTGTGTCTCTTAATCTCTCTCTCTCTTTTGCTCTCTATACAATGTATGTCCATGTGTATCTGTATCTGTAAGTGAAAAATGCGTTGTATCTGCTGCATTTGTATCTGTATCTGTGCTTTCAATTCCATGTGGTTTCATTTGTCTACTGCATTTTGTGTTGAAATCTACCTGACTCTGGCAGAGCCTAACCATCTATATGTATTCTAATAAGATTTACTAGCTGAGTGTAACAAAAAACGAAAAAAAAAACACATAGAAAACGAGATATGTTTGTAGGCAGTAGGAAATGGTAACTACTCGCTTGGAAATGTTTGCTCTATCTTGGGGTTTTGAGTTTGCTGTTAACCACAGCTGGGAAAACTTTACACCTACTAAAATGATTTTCAAGAAAATTTAAATTCAAATTGAATGACTGCCAGGCAATTGCCTTAAAGGTTTTTCACACAATTGCCACAGTTGATTACTTCAAGAGCCACTTGAGATTGTCTGGCAACTGAAAATGGCAAAAATCCTAAATAGCTACGTTTATACGGAACATTTTTATGATGGTATTATGTTCGTATTACAACAAATATTTATAAACGTTTCTTATATCGATTTGATGTTGAGATGACTCAGACATTGCGTGCCAAATCCAATCGAATCAACTCTGAAGTGTGACTAATCTGAATGTTACAATTCGTAACGCTTTTAGAAGCTAACGTTTTCTCTCTTAAGACAGCGAAAATTAATTATGGAAGACGCAAATTAAATTTGAATAGAAATTTGCTAGTTTGGCAATAGATTGAAATACTACTAAGATAGCGAAATGCTCTTTGCGATTAATTCTTAGAATCAGTTTATGCATTTTCAAATTTAGATTTTCCGTCTTGGAAGCTTTCTAAAATCAAGCACTTATGCTCTGAAAATGCTCATCAGAAATTTCGATTTAAACCAAAAGTCTTGATTTTTAAACTCAGTGTATTTTATTAAATAATATCCTATCTATCTTCTTAAAATCATCTTATGCATTCCAAAGTTTAAATTTTTCCATCAAAGAAATTTTCTAAAATCAAGCACTTTTGCTCTTAAAATTCTTACATTAGAAATTTCGGTTTACAAAAAAAAACTCAGTGTTACCATCCTAAAATCATTTTACGCATTCTCAAATTTAAGTTTTCCATCATTAAAGTTTCGAAAATCAAGCACTTTTGTTTTTCAAATTCCCACATCAGAAATTTCGGATTTCAAAAAAATTTTTGTTATTGTATCCCATCTCGAGAACGTAAAATTTTATAAAAAGAAAATCCATTTTAGACGTGAGCAGCCAATCAATTGAAAGTGTTCTTTAACCTCTACAGATCTATCCAAACTTAGAAGATACTTATATTTGTTAAGAAAATTGGCTTCCGCTTATTGTAATTTTCTAACATCAGCATTTCAAAATTTTGTTTTCTTTAGAAATTTAAAAAAAAAAATTGGTATTGGCAATTTTTCGGGTATTTTAAAATTTCATTCCAATTCCCAAAAGATTATTTGTAGATTTTGGTACTCAGAATAATTTCTGAGCTCTAAGACTAGCGATTATGTCTCTGTTGGATCTTGGGCAAAAAATATTTTTTCGGATTTAGAACAATTTTTAGAATTTTTCACTTAACTTGTGTTTCCTAAATAGTTGATTGCAGACTTCGGTACTCCGAAAAATTATTAAACTGTATGACCAGCGATATTTTCTTGGTATCTCAAGTCTCTTGTTTAGATCTTGAGCAAATAATACAGTTTTTGATATTTAAAAATGTATCAATTTATTTGTGTATTTCTTAGAAGATATGGGTACTCCGAATAAAAAAGAGACTACTAGTATCCTTAGTAGTAGAGTCTTTGTTAGTTCTTAAATATTTTTTTTCAATACTATGGGCATTTACAAATTCTATATTCGTTGAGTTAATTTGTGTTTCCTAAAATATTGACTGTAGATTTGAATACTCCGAATAATTATTGAGCTGTAAAACGATCGATTTTATCTTATTAACATAAGTCTCTAGCCAAGAGCTAAAAAAAATATTCGTTTAAATATAACAATTTTTGTTTCGTAAAAGATTGATTGTAGATTTGAATACTCCGAATAATTATTTTATTGTGCTGTAAAACGACGATTTTGTCTTGCTAACATAAGCCTCTTAATTAGATCTCAAAAAAATATTGTATTGATTTGTATTTCCTAAAAGATTGATTGTGGATTTGGATTTTCCGAATAAATATTGAACAGCAAACCCATCGTTTATGTCAGATGTCGTAACTCTACGTCAATACCAACAGAAAAATTATTTTCGTTTTTATAATATTCGTTTTGAAATTTTTTAGCTGTTGTTTTGAAGTCTCAGCTATTCAAATCTGTACTATACTACCAAAAATATTAAATTAAACTAGGTATTTTTTGGTATTTTATATATTTTTGGAATTGTTAATATTTTTTATACATTGTGACAAAAAAGTTTCCGGAATTTCTAAATAAAACACAAAAAAGTTAATCTTCTTCAATATTTATTTTGTCTCCTTCAAAATATGCTCCTTCTGAAGCAATACACATATGCCAACGCTTCTTGCAATCTTCGAAACATTTTTCAGAGGCGTTGGCTGGGATGGCTTTCAGCTCTCTCGTCGGATTCTGTTTTATGGTCGGTATTGAGACAAAACGGGCTCCCCGGAGTGGCAATTTAAGTTTTGGAAAGAGGAAAAAGTTACACTGGGCCAGATCTGGACTGTACGGTGCCTGGTATTTATCGAGAATTTTGCCTTAAATCGTGGCTCGATAAGATCGTCGTGCAAAATCCACGAATTGCCTGCCAACAATTCCGACCGAATACGACGGACCCGTTCACGCAAACGCCTCAAAACATTCACATAATGCTCCTTATTGACCGTTTGTCGATCTGGATCTTATTCATTCGAATATCGAAGAATATCAAATTCCGGAAATTTCCGAAAATTCCTTTTTTGTCACAATGTATATTTTGATATTTTTAATAATTTTGATATTTTAGATATTTTTAGTATTTGATACGTATAAACAAGATTTTTAGTCCCAGACAATGTTTTTTCTTTAGGCCCCCTTCGGCAATCCTTCCTCAGCTGTAACTCTTTTTCATTTATTACAATTTTACAATGCTTCAATTCGTTTCATTTCCCATTGTTTCAAGTCAAGTGGTTGGCCAGGCAATTTCCTTCATCTTTCATCTTCCATCTCGTTGCAGCTGCAACTTCCAACTCCACCACCGCTTCAGCCTGTGGCAGCCACCATTCCCCCCGCCATCCCAAATGCCTGAGAATGATGACGACAAGTGGATGCCGCTTGTTCGTTTATACATTTTGTTTTGAGATTGCTTTTGTGAGCGTTGCTTAAACGCATTGTCGTTGTTGTTGTTGTTGTAATCAGTGTTGTTGTTGTTGCTGTTGTTGTTGTGGTTGCTCCACTTGTATGTTGCATTGAGCTGTCGCTGCGTCTGTCTGTCTGTCTGCCGCCCCAAGAAATTGTTGGTCGGTTGTGTCTTTATGGTTGCATGCGCAATGCATTTTCAGTTAATTTTCATAAAATTGAAAACATTTTGCTGAATGACACTCCAAGTGGCACACACTTGTGTGTGTATATATATGTGTGTGAGTAAATGTGTGTGTATATATATGATTGTGTGAGTAAATATGTGTTTATGCCTGGAAGATAATTGCGATTTTCACAAATGGCTCGTGTTGTTACGTATAATTAAAATAAATTGATAAAATCAAAAAAGTAGCAAAATTATCAGAGTAGTGTACGAAATTGCGTTAAGTTTTGATGAAGTCCATTAACCTATTTCTGTGCTATATTATATTATCAGTGTATGATGTATTTATGTATCTTTATACATCATGAGCTGGGGGAATGTTTTTAGCTGGGTCATATTTCGCTTTTCGATCTTGATTGTCTGTACACTATGCTGGCACTTTGAGCCAGAATTAAAATCTAGAAGCAGCCCGTTTAATAAAAAACTTGAAGGCTTTTTCCAGGAAGCTTTTTTTAAGTAACTAGGAGGCTCTGCCTACGAACGCTTTGCGATCCGAACTATGTATATCTGTATATATAAATGTCAATGACAGAAAACGTTTTTATGTAATAGACGCATAGCAGGACCTTTGCATGGGCACCTTTTAATGGTTGACTTATCTTTTCTTTCTTCAGCTCAGAACGCAGCAAAAAAAAAAGGCAGCTAAACGTTTGGACGCAGAGTGATACGCAGAAACAGTGTTAACACATTTTTTGTATGTTGAAAAGTACAAGGTAAATGTGTGAAACTATTATTATAGCAACCTATTTCGAATGCTGTGAAAGTGGTGCTCAAAATTTGCACACCATCATCATTGCAGACGTCTTACAGTCCTATATCTATTAGCATCTTAGCAGGTTAATCAGACCCTGTCCAGCTATTTCAACTTTGGTTAGAAAGTCTTCTCTCAAATATTTTCGCGTTGTTTATGCATTATTTCATCTAGGATGACAGCTATGGAACGTTCTAAGTCTTCAAGGCCAGCGCCATCGTCAATCGGTCTGTCTTACAGAATGTAATTATATCGGGGTGACCGTATAGGCTATATGACTCATGGATATATCGATGTTGTCAGGTGCACGTTTACTTGTATTCCCTCAAAGATTATCAAGAATCAAATGTTTTGAATATCTGTTTTCATTTGCCGAACTTAATATTCATTGTCTCAAAAAATCCATAACAAAATATTAAATTTAATTTTTATCCGCGTGCCACATGCTATGTTTTGTAAAACATTTTGGGGTGAACCTTAGTTCTTTCATTATTTTTATCTTTACCAGTAGTTGCTGGAGCCATTACTACATTATTAACATGATCGAAATTTAAATACTTCATTCTTTGACCCAGCCGAAGGCGGAGATTCAATTTTATATCCACATTTATTCAGAAGTTTTTCGCTCTCTGTGCAAATAAAACGTGGAATCGGATATCGAGCACGCGTAGGATCTCGCGGCAAACTTAGACGACATACTGCAGTAAAAGAACCAAAAAACTTTCCTGTCTGAATAGAGCAAAGTAGGAAACCACGCATCCAGGTTCAATGCTCCCCACTATGACTTTTGTAGAAGCTGTGTCGATGAAGAGGAGCTGGAGACGGTCGAACACTTCTTCTGTCACTGCCCTGGACTGGGCAGTAAACGATTTAGGTTCCTACAGTCACACTTTCTAGATGATTTATCTCAGCTCTCTGAACAGAGTCCAAAATGTCTTTTAAGGTTTATTCAGGCAGCCGGATGGCTTCCTCACCTTTATAGGAGACCTTGCAAGTGGGGAAGAGTGGTGAACTAGCTCACTCTAGCGGTATCGCGACGGGCCTATCCTTGGCCTAAGTGAGTTGGGACGTCAGTCCCAACTGCCGCCCTAACCTAATAAGAAGTTTATAATTTAATTTTACCTAAACTTGGTATAAATTCTCTTTTTATTAGCCAAGAATCAGGGAATTTTTTTTCCCAAAACTAATATAACTATAAGACAAAATATTTACCATTTAAAAAATGATGATTTTATTGTGAAATACAAAACACAGGGATACCGCAAACGGGATAAAAAATACCAAGAAAAATAAAAATAAACCAAAAAATACCACACTACGTTTTAGAGATAATCTCAATGCTTGGGATATTTAGTAAAAACCTTGACATTTACGAAATGGGACGCTATTCGCTTGAAGAAAGTTGGAAAATATTAAAAACTTATTTCCAAAGTACTTTTGAGTATATTTTTTATTGGAGCTATGCTACCTTCCTAGAAAACGTTTATATTGTTTTTACTTTTCTTGTACCCAACGATACCATTTCATTTATCAGCATAGTTCGGATCATTTCATTTATTTTTATCATAAAAGGGTTTTACTGAATGGTAAACAGGAACAAATAAAAGATAATCTTTAATTTCATAGATTTGTTGGATGTCTCCGTAAATACCCTCAATAAGATACTTAACCAGGATTTTTTGTAGTTGCTCTTATTGAAATGTATTTTGTGACAATCTGTCCAGTTCCGAAAATCTTTAATACGTCGCTTTAAAGATTATATTAAGCTTATGAACTCATATTTTATTGAGTTTATCTTTTTCGTAAGAATTTTTCAAGATTGGTGTTAGAGCATTTAATTACACTTTTTTCGCTTTTTTTGGAGTACATCCTGAAACTAGAGAAACCCCCAAAGGATTTTGCTCAAAGACATCAATAAGGTATTTTTTTTTATATCCGCAATTTTTCCGCTCAAACCTGATCTGAGACCGTTCGGAATTTCGTTTTCATATCTTCAGAAAAGTTTTGAATGTTGTCAAAGATAAATAAATTTCAGGTTTTACTCCAAAAAACGCGAAAAGAGAAGTTGATTCCATTTTTTGTGTTGCACTGTGTTATGGAAGTTTACGAATTTCCGAAAACTGGGCGAAAAACTCTTTTTCCAGACATCCCTTGCGTTAGGAATGATTTATGGAAAATGCTTTATGAAATTAATGAAAAAAATATTTGTATTTTACATATATCCCAATGCTGTTCGTATGTGAAGTATTTGACTAAATTAATTTTCTAAGCAAGCGGTGCAGATTTTTCGAAAAAAAAAAATATCTAAAAATCTAAGAAGAAAAGGTTTTGTACCAAATGAAAATAGTAGCCTGTAGTCTGATAAATTAAATTTAGCCAGCTACTAAGCAAGCGTTGCAGATTATCGGAAAAAAATCTTTAAATTTAGCAAGCAAATAAGCAGGCAAGCGGTGCAGATTTTCGGAAAAAAAGACTTAAAATTAATAAAGAAAAGTGCGTGAAAAATTTAATTAAAAAAAGAAAAAACATTTCGAGATATTCGTGTTTAATATATTGAAGCGAACGATACGATAGGTTTTATTACTCAAATGTAGACGATATGTAGGAAAAAGGGAAAGGAAAAATTATTTTTCTTTTTGTCACTTGAAGCACTGAATAGACTTTTGAATGAGTTATCGAAAATTGTGCATTGCCTATCGTTATTGATTTGTTTTATAAATGTCGTACAGCTGATTTCTTACTTTTGCCTGAAATTAAAACTAATTTACTGCAAATTTGAGTCAAAAAACTTTTAAAAATAGTAAAGACTGCACGAGCAGTCCAACCACTCTAACGTGCCTAAAAACCTTAATTTTGAAATAATTATTTTCTTGATTTACTGCTAACACTAAAGCGCAATACATTAAATCATGATAAAATGCAGTCTAGAAGCCGAACCCCTTGCCAAAACGTTGACTTTTTAAAATGAAAAATTTATGATTGCAAATTCCGTACGCATAATTTAGCTGCGCGTGTGTCAGTGTGTGGATTTAAATTTATCGCTTGCATATCGTTAAAATTATCGGAAACGATAAATTCGCTTTGTTGTTGCTGCGTGCTGCTGCACTCAAACAAATGAAATATGCGTTAAAAATGAAACACTTTTGTTTTTTAAGTGTGCATTAAATTGTCGCATGTTTTAATTAATAAAAAATGTCTTAATTGCAGTAATTGTGACAGAGAAAAAGTGAGAACCAAACAAGTTTAAGAAAAAGTGATAAAAAAAAGGAAGTAAAACCCCCAAACACGCAAACCTATTAAACAACCCACGCGTCGTTATCGTGAGTGCTGTTAATTAGACAACTACAACAAAATTGAAATAAAACAAGCAACAATTTAGCAACAACAACAACAACAACAACTGGACTTAGTCACGTGACAATGTCTAGCCGGCAGGCAGTAAAAACTGCTCCACATATTGGAACGTAACGCTGTTCCAAAACGCGACATGTTCATTGCGTGCCGTGAGTTGCAAGCACGCGTTGCCACTCTTTGAAAAATCAACACAAACAACAACACCCAAAAATTACAACAACCAACATAGAACGCCTCAAAATGTCGCTGCGCAGCAACAAGTTGCAGAGTCAACAATCCACTGCCAGCAACAACAGCGGCAGCGGCGTTGCACCGCCGCCCACACACTCCCCGCAGTTGCAGCATTTATCCGCAACTGCGCCGCCGCCTTTGGTCTATCAGCAGCAGCAACAACAATTGCTGGCTCAACTGCAGCAGCAGCACAAATTTCAGTCGCAGCAAATGCAGCTGGCAGCGACGTCACCGTCAACGCAGAAGCAATACAACGCCAATGGTCACAATAGTCGCAACAATCTGGCCACTCTGGTGGCCGCCATCAATGGTGAGCAGCAGAATCATGGCGGTTATCAGTTATCACCAGCTGCTGCCTCACGTGTGGCACATGCACCCATCTCACCCATTGGACCGCCCTCGTATAGCGCTGCTACTGCGCAGCCAGCGTTTGCTTACTTTAGCCAGCAGCAGGCGCAGCATCTTCAGCAGCAGCAGCAACAACAAATGCAACATCAGCTGCAGGCGTATCATCATCACCAACAGCAACAACAACAACAGCAGCAGCAGCAGTCACTGCCACCTCCAGATCTTACCGATGGCATAGAGGCCAATTTACCCGAATCCCCAAATGCAGCCAGTGCAGCTGCGGCAGCCGAATTGGAACAACAGTTGTGCGTTGTGGCCAAAATGCAAAAATCGGTAACGATAACAGTGACGCCGCAGCGTAGCAACTCAATGGATTTCCTTAATTTTGAGGAAAAGCGTCAGCTGATTGCCTCATCGCTATCATTGTCGGATATACTGCAAAGCAAGGAGGCGAATGTCAATACAAATGGTGAGTGGGTTTGAAGTAAAGTTTTTCCAATTGTAATCTAAAGTAGATTGGTGAGAACCTTTTTAGGAGAATTTCAGGATTATAAAAAAAAATACTAAATGACCTTTAAATTTTGAATCTGTTTGACGTCCCACCCATACCAGCGGGATGTCCGTACAGATCTCAACAATAAGCTGAGTCTATGCTATTTAAGCTTAATATGCATAACTAATTTATTTAATAAGCTCAGATATTATCTATTGGAATCTCTAGTGCTCGTTAAACTTTTATTACGCAAGATGTTTTGTTCTATAAAAGGTCATCATCATCATCGTATGGCCATTACAACCCGCTCTCGCCAGCGCCTCTGCTTTGCGCGCGCCTTCTCTAATTAGAAATACCAAGGGAGGATAGGTTCTCCTCCACTTGATCTCTCCATCGGAGTCGTGGTCGTCCCCTCCGTCTTTCTTCGTCGGCTTTCGCTTCGAATACCTTTTTCACGGGAGCATTATTATGCATACGTACGAATTGGCCGAGCCAGCGCAGACGTTGTATTGTGATGCGCTGGACAACATCCATGTCGTCGTAGAGCTCGTGGTTCATCCGTATGTGATAGCCTTCCTCAAAACGTACGGGACTGAAGATTTTGCGTAGAATTTTCCTCTCAAACACCCCAAGAGCAGCTGCATCTGTCCGTGGCACAACCCATGCTTCTGCGCCGTATAAGAGCACGGGCAAGATGAGCGTCTTGTAGAGTGTTACTTTTGTCGTTCGAGAGAGGTCTCTGCTGCACATCTGCTTACTGAGACCAAAGTAACACCTATTGGCAAATGTAATTCTCCGCTTTATCTCCAGGCTGACGTCATTTTCAGTATCTATAAAAGGTATCTTTTGGATATAATGAGCAATACGGAATCTTCGATGCTGAAGTTGCCAACGAGACAATGGCTTTTAATGAAAATGAGTTCCGAAGCGTTAAATTACTTACTTAGGTGGCATGTTGTCATTCCATAGGAGATGCACTAAAGCTTCTTCCTCCATTCTACAGAAGCAACATAGTCAGTCCACTATGTCAATTTTATTTAAATGGCTGCGGAGCCTACAGTGTCCCATCAGGCAGCCCCTCAGGATTCTCACGGTATCCTTCGCGTGAGTTCCCGTGAGTTTTTAAACAGCCTCGATAGTCTTGCGACATAGCATTAGACTATCATTAAAGAGGTTCGAATCCCACGTTAAGCATGGTGTCCCGTCAGGCAGCCCCTCAGGATTCTCACGGTATCCTTCGCGTGAGTTCTCGTGAGTTTTTAAACGTCTTCAATAGTCTAGCGACTTTGCACTAGACTATCATTCCAGAGGTTCGAATCCCACGTTAAGCATGATCCTGCACTTTCCACTTTTCCTATTTCTCTTATTTTTCTTGTCTATTCTATATTCTTATTACTTACTCCCATTATCGGTATCAAAAACGGCCTCTTTTTGCCCTAAGTGAGTTGGGATGCTAAGTCCCAACTGCCGCCTTAACCTAACTACCTACTTAGTTGGACTTCACAGGCCGTTACCGAGTTATAGCCGACCTCAAGAGCTAGGAGAACAGTATTGTAGACAGGTTCTCCTCCACTTGGTCCTTCCATCGGAGCCGCTTTCTCCCTCTTCGTCATCCGTCTTGGACTCTCGCTTGGTTTGGCTTTCTATGTGTAGAGCAGAGCTTTTGATCGTGGTCAACCTACTTAGGTGGACTTCACAATCTGTTACCGACTTACAGCCGGCCTCAAGAGCTAGGAGTTTTTGCTTCCAGCCTGCCTTCTCCAATTTGTTGCAGTAGTATAGACAGATTCTCCTTTACTTGGTCCTGCCATCGGAGACGCGGTCTCCTTTTCGTCGTCTGTCTTTGACTCTCGCTTGGCTTGGCTTTCTTTGTGTAGAACCTTCACAATCCGTCACCGAGTCACAGCCGATCTCAAGAGCCAGGAGACTCTGCTTCTAGCACGCCTTGTTCAATTTGTTACAGGAGTGTAGACAGGTTCTCCTCAACGTGGCCGTTCCATCGGAGTCGCGGTCAGCCTCTTCGTCGTCCGTCTTGAACTCTCGTTTGGCTTGGGTTTCCCTGTGCAAAGCAAAGCTTCTGATCTGGAGCAATTTGGCGACCACCAGAGCGATCTTTGTTACAGATTATTGAAAGTTGACATACAGCCTACCCGTGGCGGTATCTGGGAAGCTATACTAGCATCCTCTAGGTAGCGAGCTCGTGTGTGCAGCGAGTCTTCCAAACGATAATTGGTTAAGCGCAAGGTTGGGAGCAGTCTTATAAAAAAAAATCCAATGACAACAAAATAACGTGATTTTTGTATTACCTAGCATAATTTTGTTCTGCAAAAACGACTTCAAGTTTCTTTTAAGTTTCACAACTCCTAGAAGAAAGTATTTTCAATTTCATCAACTTCAGCTCAGTGGCTCGATTTTCTTTTCGAAATACGAGAAACCTCATCATCCCAATTTTCGCATCAATACCAAAGCTTAATTTAAAAAAAGTTTTTAGAAATCCATCTATCACCCAATTATTACAAATTCTCAAAAAATAAGTGCATTAAAATATTCTTATATAAATCAGTTGGGGATCCACGGGGATTTTGCGGTTCCGAATCCCCACAAAAGTTGAAAGAATGGGTTAATAGTGTTTGCGAACTCATATAAATTCACTTTATTAATTAATATATTCTTATATCAATCAATCAATCCGAATCCCCAATAAAGTTGGAAAAGTGGGTTGACAGTTTTTGCGAAGTCTGATATATATTCGTTTCATCCCTTCAGCGGCTGATATTAATCAAGAATCAGACATATCAAAAATCCAAATTTTTAGGTAGAATTAAAATTTTCATTTATTTTTATTCGTAACTTTATTCCGATGTATAAATGCAAAAATACCCGAGCAACTATGTCAACTTTACAACGAATCATAAAACTTTTGTTGAGGTAAGGGATCGATCCCAATGTACGTGACCTAGTTTTTTAAATTTTTGATCCCATTCCCCCATAGGTGACCAATCGTAGAATCTGTGATTGCAATGGTAAAAAAAGGTCGAAAAATATAAAAATTGTTCAACCAATAAGTAATAAAATAAAAAAGATCCATTATTTCTAGAAAAAAACTCATTTCTCTACCCACCACAGCACTACGTGACGTAAACGTAGACCCCCACACCCCATGTTCGAGTGACAAGGCATGGAATTTACAAGACCCCCTTCCGCTGAACAGGTCGCGTTATTTGGCTAGGGTCCCTAAGGTAAAACTGAATATTATGGCTGCATGCATTTCAAAAACTTTTTCAAAAAAAAACCTTGCATTTCTTTGTTCTCAAAAGCCAATGACTTAGAATAAAATTAGGAATTCAAAAAAAACCTTACCAAAAACTAATCGTTAATCTATAAAACGTATTCCAAAAACTTAAAAAAAATAAACCGTATATGACACTTTTCAATAGTACTTAAAACAAACAAAAACATTTCTCTCTATTATATCGTGACAATTCTCACGAAAGCCAATTCACATAGAATTGACATAAAAACAATAACGTTGCAAATCAGACGCTTTCGATAGTCCTCATTTCACTTTTTGTGTATTTCTTCACTTTTTTTATTTTGGATTTTGTTTTTAGTATTTTGTTTTTTGTGTTTTTACTTTTTTTATTTTGATTATTTTTTATTGTTTTTGTTATTTTGATTGCTTTTCGCTTAAGCAATTTTTATTTGTTTTAACACATTGAGAAGCGGAAATGTTGTCGTTTTTCTCTGTTTTTAATTCCATTCTTTGTATTTGTTTGTTGTATTTGTTTTAGAGTTTGCTCCTCTCTCGGAGATGGCCAACGTGCCCAAAATGGTTCACTGCACTTGAATGTTTGTTGTAGTTTGGAACTCCTCTCCTCTCCGCTGCTGCTGCGTGGGGGAAATGAAACGAAACGAAACGAACCAAAAGAGAGTTGTCGCATTGGGGTTTGGTCTGAGCTTTTGTTGTGGCTGCCGCCATTGTTGTTGCCTTTGCTGCATGTACAAAGACTGGGCAGAGTTGTCACAGTTTTTATCTGTAGGTTTACAGCAAACAGTTGGCTTTGTTATGTGTATTTAAAGTGTGTGTGCGATGTATCTGTGTGTGTATCTGTGTGCAACTCATGGCTGAGTATCTTAGTTTGTGTTGTGGGTGCTGCACTCAGGTGTGGCTTTGTGGTATCAAGTTGCTGGCTGTCACTGGTGACTAACTTTTTTATATTGCCAATGTGATGAAATTACTCAAATGGCAAAACTTTGATAAAATTGTGGCAAGAAAGAGTCGGAAATGCAGTAATCATGTGCATCATAGGCAGATTTGTTGTTGGAGCAAGGGCTTGTTGAAAGTTTTAGAGAATTGTGTGATTTTAGAGATAAAGATATGATTTAGTTCAAAAAAAGTGTAGAATTAAGATAATTCAGAATGTTCGTAGAATGTTCAGATCATAGTAGCACGTTTTAAGCCTGTAATAATAAAATTTTACGAAGGTGTTACCAATCCCAGGCTATTTTTTTATTTCGGAAGACATAATGTCGCCAGATTAAAATTGAGAAATTTGAAATTTTTTTCGAACTACTAAATATCTATGGGTGACTTGTGATAAATGACTTATTTCGAATCCTATAAAAATTCCTTCTATAATGCATAATTATATTTCACAAACCTTCGTCTGTTTTTTTTTAAATATTATAATATTTATTATACAAAACAGAAATATAAACGATTTTGTCAAATTTTTCTTTGATATTAAGATATGGGAAATTAAATATTTGTAAGCTACGTTATTGCTATCTTTAATAGAAACTTTCTCAGAAAGAAAATTAAGTCAGTCCCCTAAATTTCTTTAAGCTTGAGAGAAAAAAGTGGTAGTTCCTACTTATATTTTTTTTGGGTACCCTGTAAGGTACAAGTACGACTAAGAATTTCCAAAGTTGCTTCAAATATTATCAAAGAAACAAGAGAAGTTGATACAGACATTGGAGGTGGAAAGACACTATCGATAGTTTCATTTTACGGATAATATCGATGTTTTTGTTCGATGTATCGATGGTATATTTGATTGTAAAAAACTTTATTGACAAATCAACGAACAAAAAATTGCCCCATGTCGAAAAGAATACAAAACCTATGGTAACATGTCGAACCTTCTTGACCATCCGAAGCTTTTAGAGTTCCCAACTCCGAAGGGGTCCATCAAAAATTATTTCAGTAAATGAATTTTTAATAAAAATTCTTGGAAAAATAAAAGCCAAAAATCAATGCCGAATGAGCTTTAATGATTGCCACATACATCTGACTATTTTGGCTTCCGAAATTTCGAATTTCTTAAAATTCGCGCAGCCAAAAACAGATGTCTAAGAATTTGGCAGCAGCAATATTTGGCATTCCACATTATTCTGCCAGTTTTGGATCTAGAGACTTAGATGCAAAGAACATAGAAATGTCGACATTGTCTTGGTCTTCTGCCATAAAAACAACCTTCTTGAGAGATAATATTTTCATGATTGTTAATTGTTGAACATCGATAGTTTCAACTATCGAAGACCAAACTACCAAGTGGTGGCACTATCGATAGTATCCTACATGCCCTTTTTATGAATTTCTACATCTGAAAGATGGTAAGAGCTAGATCAATCAAACTTTCGAGTTATTGGCCCTGATTATAGCCAGAAATATGAAATATTTTCCATATTGACGCAATATAAGGTAGAGCAACTCAAAAAGACAATTTTTAAAAGGATAACTATAACCATAACCAAACTTTGTGTTTACAATATTTTCCCACTTCCCACTTTACCAAATTTGAACAAAAGGATTACTTTATTATCGCCATAGGGCCACATTTGATTTCGGTACTAAAAAGATTCAAAAAATGTTTTTTTCATAAGACATAATTTCTCGAATGTAGTATAGATTCTATAGGAATTATTGGTCTTTCCCAAATTGCCTTATATTTACCTTGCTTCAAAATTATTTTCCTTTTTCTTTTATTGGGTACTTCGCGATCATAATAGATTCACGATGTGACTTTTCTTCTACAGTAGTGGAAAAGAATTTTGACATGAGTAACAAAAAAATTTATTTCAAAATTTATTTTGATTTATTGATTGGCTTTTCAAAAAGTTGTTGTAAAAAACGCATAAGATTATTATTTTTAATATTATAGCATAGAAAATTGGGACGATTTTTCATAAATGTTTTTAGACAAAAGTATTTCGACAATACAAAATATTTGGACAGAAGAAGATAAAAGATAGATTAAATTAAATTTATAATATAACGTATACCTTCCTTTGGCATCATAGACCTCTTGCAAAGGTTCAGGAATTGATTTTAGAATATTTTGCATGTTTCCTAGAAAATATTCTTCCAACTCAATTGTTTCTTCTAATTTAGGCCTTGACTTTTTTTTTTTTTTTTTTTTTTGAGTATTATTTTTATTTGCGATCTGTCATATTGACATTTAACAAATTTGCTTATATTATAAATATAACGGGGTTGGTTATGCTCCAGTGAGCAACACCAATATACTTAAATTGTATATAATTCATTATGTTATTTAATACATATTACTTATTACGTATTATTTACTAAACTCTATATATTATAAAAATCTATCTGGAAGATCCAGAACATGATATCTCTTCAAACGTCTAACGTCCAAACTATTATCTAGAAGATTAATTGCCAGCGAGTTTTCATGATTTGAGAGTCTCTCAAAATATCTTCTCGATGATTTTAATATTTCGTCTTTTACGAAAGGAACATTCAAATCTTTGTGAATTTCTTTGTTGGTTACGTACCAAGGAGCGCCTGCAATGTTTCTTAGAGTTATAGATTGATATCTTTGCAGGATTTTGATATTTGAATTGTTTTCAAATGCATCCACTATCTTTTTAACAATACGATGGCATTGTTCAATTGTGCCATGGCCTCTTCTGAACCCAAACTGATGTTCGGGTATGATGTTGGTGTCCTCTAAAACCACTGACATTCTTCTCAAAAGTATTTTTTCAAATACCTTAGCGAATGTCACCAGCAAACTAATGGGACGATATGATGACGCGTGTTGTTCAGGTTTGTTTGGTTTTGGCAGCATAATTAGTTCAGCGCATTTCCATTGAGTTGGGAAGTATTCAAGTCTGAGCATGGCATTATAGATGTACGACAAAAGTCTAATGCATTTTGGTGGCAAGTTTTTAATTGTTGTACCATCAATTTTGTCATATCCGGGTGCTTTCTTGGCATTTATTCTCCAAATTTCAGCTTGCACTTCTGCGATTGTTGTCTGACGGATAGTCATACTCATCTGGCAAGCCGAGTTAAGAAAATTGTCAACCTCTGTCACTGTTTCCTGGTCAAATTCCGAGTTAGGTTGGAACACTGTGTGGAGATGTTGTGCAAATCTTTCCGCAATTTCCTTATCACTTTTACACAGTCTACCATTATTGTCAACTATTGCCGTTTTCCTTCTGCTTGGCCGCTTCAAGTAACGGGTTGCTCTCCAAAGACTATAACTTAGATCTGGTGTGCATGGGTCAAGGCTTTTAAGATATTCTGACGTTGCAGCATTTTTTAGTTCCCATAATTTTTGCTTAAGATCTTTAGTAGCTTTATTCAGCAACTGTTTATCAATTGGGCTTCGGCTTAGTTGCCACTTCTTTCGGAGTTTCCTTTTGTTTTTTTTTTTAATTAATTGCCTCAGCTCCAGGGACAGATATGGTTTGTTGGAATGATTCGCGCTTGATTGTGGGGTGCAAAAAACTCCAGCCTTATGAATTGCCTTAGTGAGCGTTTCAATTGCAGAATCAATTTCATCTCCTGTTTTAAGTGGTACGTCAGGCCTTGACTTTTAAATTTACTTTTTGCTCACTTAAAGCTATTAGTAGATTCTCTCCCTCAAACATTTCGCACAGTATTGTGAAAATACTTTTGTTCACTATTGTATATCAACAGTATTTAGGAAAAGTTTTTTTAGTCTAGACGCGTCGGAAATTTAGTTCGCAATAGATTGGATTTATTGTTTTTTCATTCTCAGTTTTAAGAGTACATGCTATGCTAACATCTTTCTGCTTTATAAATTAAACTATTTAAGATTTAGATTTAAATGTGTTAAAAAAAGTTGATAAAATTCTATTATCACATGACTAGACATAAAACCAAATTTATTTGGCTCTTCAATTAAACCTGATCAATCAAAAAAAGTATTAAGTTTCATTTTGAATTTATTTGACGTAGCATAAAAATCTCGTAATAAAGTTCTCCAAATCATGAATTGTCTAAAACATTAATTTCTTTTCGAGCCGACAGACAAATCAATTTATTGTATTATCGCTTTCGATGAAATTTATTATCTAATAAAGAACCCTATAAGCTTTGTAATTTGATATAACAAGTTCATATCGTATATCAAGTCTCTGAAATACTTTAAGCCTTTGTTAAACACAAACTTTTGCTATTTAATTCATAATATATCTTGAAATCTTGAAAGCAATCAAAAGCTGTTTCGCTTCATCTTTAAGCACTTTGTATCTGTATCTGTAAATGTATCTGTATCTGTGACTCTGACTCTGACTCTGACTCAGACTCATAAAGCTACATCATCAATCAACAATAAGATGAGTACAATAATATTATATATTAGGAAGGCAAAGTTTGTGGATTGCTGTGGGAGATGTCTGTGGGGCAGCTGATTAAAATTTCATGCAAAATCAAATGGGAGAAAAATAAGCAAAAACCGCAAAAAATAACAATATCTATCTATGTATAAGTTACACACAAACAAGCAATTTTGTGTATATAGCAATTTACATATATAAAGCATATATACAATATATTAATAGATAAGTATCTATTTGTTGTTAATTAACAACTTTAGCTACTTTCTGCTTTGTGATTATTTTCGTTGTTCTTTTTCAATTAAAATGTATCTCAAGTTCAATTGAGAAACGCATTTTGGGATTTAACTCGTGTCGGCAATATTTAAAAAAAATTATAATTTTAAGTGCGCTCATAATTTGTTTGCTGATGAGTCAAGATCATGAAATAAGCGCATATTTAAGTACTTGTTGTTGTTGGCGTGAATTCCGCGAATTTTGTTCGCCAATTTTAACAACTTTGTGGATCGTTTAACTTGCACAATTTATTTTTAACTTTACAATTTTACAAGACGGCTAATTTTTTCACTTTTCTGCTTGTTTTGCTACCAAAATGCAATTATCACTTCCGTCTGTAAATTCCCATGCGTTTAATTTTCTATCTTGATATTCGATTCGATTCTCATAAATTTTCATTAATAATAATGGTGGAAAAATAAAATGTTAATATTATGCATTTATTTTTGCCTTTCTCTTTGGCACAGCAATGAAAAGCATTTCCGTTTAAGATCTGAAATGTTTTTGTTTGTTTTCTAATTTATTTTCAAGCATGACTTTGCTTAAAAATATTTAATTGATAAAATTTAAAAAATCAATAGAAAAAATTAAAAGAATTCTTTTCTGCCTCAATTAATAGAAAAAATTAGCAAACGGGCAAAAAATCAAGGCAAACTAATTGCTATCAATAAAATAAATAAAATTGAGTACAATTTTTTTGTTTTTGCAGCATAAAAAAGTTTATGCTATGTTCACACTACTCCAATTTTCTGCGAATTATATTTCTTAAGTTCATAGTAAGAAAGTATCTACTTTAAGAGTCTTATTGAAAAAATGTTTAATATTTAAATAGATTTTTAATTCTCATAGAATGATTTTTATGCTGAAAACTTTAAGAAATTAAAAAATTACCTAAAAACTTGTGGATTAGGAATTTTATAAAAAAAAACCATAAAACTTGGAACAAATTTCTAATTCTCTTGGAAATCGTGCGAGTTAGTGAAATGAAACACAAATATTTTAACAATATTATCTAAGAGAATTTTTTTTAGAAATTGAAAAACCTAAAGAGTTTTTAATGTTTTTTTAATAATAATTTATTTTTATTATAATTACCATTATAATTAATTACCATTAAAGTGGAACTTTTGCCAAATGATCTGAATTAGGGTAAATCATGAAAAAAGTGAGAATTTCTTATTATGTATTGAAAGTGACTAATTAGGTTTAATTTTGTATGCACAATTTAAACCCATTCGTTTTTATTGTAATACCACCATTTAATGCAAATAACTAAGAAATCGTTTGTTGAGCAGTTTTAATATTTGTATAATTATCTACAAAATAAATCAGATTTTTTCATAATAAAAACAAGAAGTTTGAATGATATGGAATATTACTGACATTTCTTAAAATTTGTGCCATATTTAAAAAAAAACATGTATATATATATATTTTTTTTTCCTTAATTTTCGTTTTTTTTTTTATCTCCACCAAATCGATTTGATTTCTATTTAATATAAACGTATGTAAAAAAAGGCGATTTAAAAACGGAAACTACCTTTTTTTTTAAATAAAGCCGCAACGCGTTTAAAGTCTAAAATTTAGCGAAAAATAATTTTCTATTTTGCTTAAATTAAGAATCAAAAAACACTTAATCTCAGCATTAACATTAAAAAATTAAATTAAAATTAGAATGAAATGGTATTAAAAAACAAAACCCATCCAATTTCAAGCTCTATATTTCTTAAATCAAGATTGTTAGATTTTATGAGAATTTTTCCAAACCTTATTTTTCTTAAAAATAAAGTATTATCAATTTAAACGATAAGATTAAATATTTTAAATATATTATTGGCCTTTCTTTAATGAAAGAACTTGTTCCTAAAGTCATATTAAAAATTCTCAAATTATAAATTTCTATTTTGAAACAAATTAGTATATCGATTATCTAAAATCGAATGTTCTTGTTTTTAAAATCAAATTTAATAATTTATTTAAAAAAAAATGGTTCTTAAAAAGAATTTTACTCTATATAGTAGAAAAATCAATCACGGCAAATCGGACAGTAAATTCTTATGTTAAAATTCGTTACTTATTCTTAGTGTAGCTTTAAAAAAGAAGTGTATTTTAAAACTTATTTTTTTTTATCAAAAATTCTGTAAATTCAAAATTATAAAAAAAACGAAAAATTCTTTTTTTTAGTATTAATTACACTGTCCTACAGAATTGAAAAAAATCAAAGAACTTTTCAAGTGACCTAGTGTACGTTGTAGGTCTTGACGAGTAGATCACGATAGTGTTTTTCAAAAATTGTCTAACACCCCCAAAATCGGAAGTTATCGCTTAAAAACCGTTTTCGGGTCACTGCGATCACTCCCACTATCACAACGTCGCCATTTTTCAACCGATTTTCGATTGCTTTACGGCTTTGGAAAGAAGAAGATTCAAGCTTTTAAGATGATATACATTTGTTTATACTTCATACAAAGCAACTACGCGATTTTTCTAAAAGATTTCTAAGATTTACAATTTTTTTTTCGATTTTCACACTTTGAAGTCATTTTTATATAACATTTTGTTAAAACACCTTTACTTTTTTTTATTTAATCTTAAAGAAATATTAATTCCGAGTAAGAAAAGTTTTTGGTTTATTAAAATCGGTCGATAAATGCTTAAGTTACGACGCTTATTGTAAACAAGAAAATTCAATTTTCATCGACAAAAAAAAAATGGTCTTAGATGGATAATTCGTTTGTTCATGAAGATATCGTAACCAAATTTGGTATAATGCTTAAGAACAATAAAAAACTTACAAGTGCCAAATTTGGTTGCAATATTTTAAAAAACAAACGAAATACAACAAATTTTGTTAAAAAATCGATTTTTTGACCGATAATTCCTATGGGAGCTATATGATATAGTCTACCGATTTTGTTGAAATTTGGCACATTGCCTAAGTGCTCTGAAAAATTTCAAAACTTCAAATTTACAGCAAAATCGGTTGACTATATCATATAGCTCCCATCGAGTATGGTCAAAAAATTCTGTTAACAAAATTTGTTGTATTTCGTTTGTTTTAAAATATTGCAGTAATTGCTGGCACTTGTAAGATTTTATTGTTCTCTAACATTATCAAATTTGATCTACATGTAATGAACAAACCGAATTATCCATCTAAAACATTTTTTTCGTGATGAAGCCGAATTTTCTTGTTTTGTCAAGCGTCATCGAGCTTAAGCATTTATCGACCGATTTTAATAAACCAAAACTTTCTACTCTCAGATTAATGTTTCTTTAAGATTAAATAAAAGAAGCAAAGATGTTTTAACAAAATGTTATATAAAAATGACTTCAAAATGTGAAAATCAGAAAAAAGTGTAAATCTTAGATAACTTTAAAAATCTCGTAGTTGCTGTTATGGTATGAAAGTGTATATCATCTTAAAGCTTGAATCTTCTTCTTTCAAAACCGTAAAGCAATCGAAAATCGGTTGAAAAATGGCGACCAGTTGGGTGATCGCAGTACCGAAACGGTTTTGAAGCGATAACTTCCATTTTGGGGTGTTAGACAATTTTGAAAAACATATCGTGATCTACTCGTCAAAGTTGCAACTTGTACACTTAGGTCACTGAAAAGTTCTTTTCACTGTTGGACAGTGTTATTATTTCTTAAATCAAGATTGTTAAATTTTATGAGAATTTTTCAATCCCTATTTTCCTTAATTTAAAAATATAGCATTATCAATCTAATCATTGAAATTAAATATTTTAAAAATGAGAAATGATTATATTATTGGCCTTTCTTTAATGTAAGAACTTGTTCCTTATGTCATATTCAAAATTCTCATATTATAAATTTCTATTTTGAAACAAATTAGTATATCGATATATCTAAAATCGAATGTTCTTCTTTTTAAAATCAAATATAATTATTTATTAAAAAAAAAAAATGGTTCTTAAAAAGAATTTTACTCTAAATAGTAGAAAAATCAATCACGGCAAATCGGACAGTAAATTCTTATGCAAAAATTCGTCACTTTTTGTCAGTGTAGCTTTAAAAAATTTTTTTTTAATTAATTTTTTATCAAATATTCTGTAAATTTAAAATTATAAATAAAAACGAAAAATACTTTTTTTTTTAAATTAAGCCCCAACTCGTTAGATTTAATTTTTAAAATTAAGCGAAAACATTTTTTTAACCTTATGCCTCGAACTGTATCATTAGTTTTAAAAAATGGAGACAGTTTCCAGTACATTACCCAGTAAGACCCTTTCTAAATACATTTTTTTTAAAATAGTTTTCAGGTTTTTTTATAATTTTCAAATTCAAAAGTGATCTCCACTTTTTAAAAAATGGTATTAAAATAATTTTTTTTTTGTTTTGTTTCGTTGTCGAAAAAAAGGCTTAAAAATTCCAAATCCAATATCTACTATTTTGTTGCGAAAATTTCTAATTTTTATCTTTTTGTTTTTCCTTTAGGAGATACTTGTCAAAAAAGATCTGAAAACGTTTAATCGAGTATTCAGTCTTCGACAAGTTGATAAATAATCAGAATTTTGCAATACAATTCTAAGTATTAAGTATTAGCTTATTGCTCTATTAGGTATGTAAAAATCCTCTAAATCGTAGAGCGTAGAGAGAGAACCTAAAAAGTGGCGCTCTTTACTTATCTTCGTCGATTTATATTTACGAAGAGCTTGACTTAAAAAATTACCCTCTTTATTTATCTTGGTCGATTTATATTTACTAAATAATTTTGATAGCTACAAGTTGAACAAAATATATTAAATCTTGTACTTGAAAAACACTTCGTAATAGTTCAATAAATTTGTTACAAGAAAGTTCGATTGTAGTTCACTCAAACTGGCTTTCAAAAACGGCTGTCTAATATAAACAAAAAAAAAAACCTTTCAAGTCACGCAGTTTGGAACCAGTGTGACCATGCTATTTTCAAATTCTCATTTAATTGCAAATTCCGTGGCTAATTTGGCGCGTAACTACTGTTACACTCTCCCCACTCTATAACGCCCCAACTTCTGCCAGTGTGAACAGAGCAAAACTGACATTTATCCACAGCGTAACTTTTATTTATTTTCCATTCAATTGCGTTTGCAATTGTGCAAAATCATCCGTTGTTGTGCCAACGGTTTGCTTCCTTGCCTCACACTTCCAGTTTGCTTCTTTTAGCCAAACAACAACAACTGTACAATAGCTGTCTATTAGAAATCCCCCCCTCCATTTAGACTCACACTTACAGCTAGTTGGCTCGCTGTCTGTCAAAGTTGGCCAATTGTTATTGCCTACCAACGTTATACGAATTTGCGTTATTAAATTTCTTTTTTTTTTGAAGACAATCGATTTGATAGCGATGCCTATCGATAAACAAAGTGCATAAAAGTCGTCTTTTCATTCAAGTAGTTTGGATTACTTCGGCATTTCTTTTGATATGCGACGATTACGATTAGTTTCAATTTTCAATTTCTTTTGCGCATTTCTTTTTGTTTTTGTCTTTTCCAATTTGCACGCCAATTCGTTTTCTTCTATTAGCTGTAAATATACAGTGGCAATAAAAACAACGGCAACGATGACAGCTGTTTGCTCTCGAGTGTGCCACTGTCAGAAACACACACACAAATACTCACACAGATACTCGCATAGATACAGTTGCCGAGTAGCCTTATAGCCAAAAAGTGGAAACAAAAAAAGTTAAAACAAACAAGTTGCAGACAAAAGTATCTACAAAGTATTTGCTATGCTGACAGCCAAGAGTTCAGCATGAATTTGAAAGTCAAACAGCTGCTCGCAGCGACAGAGAGAGAGAGTGGAGAGAGAGAGAGGAGAGAGTGAGAAGTGACAGTATGAGAAAGTAAAGGGTAAAATGAGCGCAAATTATTGACAAAGGGCTTGCCAAAAAGGAATCGCAAATGTCGCACATATGAGGGGTTAATTTTTGGGGGTCTTTCTATTTTTATAAAGCTACATGGAGATGCAAAAACACAGATATGCAAGATTACTTTGGTTTGGAAAAGTCTAAATACTCTCTAAGGATCAAGCTAGGAGTGTTTGAATGTGAATGAAGGAATCGAGTGGAAATAATAAAAAAGTTTGAGAAATAAGATTATTGTAATAAAAATTTAATTAAATACCGATGACATGTAGCTAAAATCTTTAAGACATCGGAAGAACTATAAATTATTCCAGTAAAAACTCATATGCTTTATCAGCTATGGCAAGTAGCAACTTTTCATAATTTCCAAAACAAAGATGTCCCGATAATCGTACCAAACTGACTCTCGAAGTTTGACTGCTATCTTTCTTATTTTTTTATTTTTATTAATATTCAAAGTTTTTGGAATCCATCAACAATATCCTTTACCGATGACCCCTTACGATATATAGCGTTAAGAATGCAAAGCAATTAATGCTTTTGCCAGTTAATTCTTAAGTAAACGGAAAAAAAAATATTTTTAATATTTAATTTTTTGAAATATTTTTTTTTTTTTTTTTATCAATCTGTGGTATTATTTAAAAAAAAAAGAAATGTCTTTGACAATTTATTTTAAGGTAAACGAAAGATTACGTTAAGAACTAAAATATTTTTTTTTTTTACATTTTTTCATGTATTAAAATATCAAATTGTTTTTAAAATATATAAAAATAGTTTTGTCAACATGTACAGATAGCTTATATTTTTTAAAACAGATTACTTTCAAATTTTAAAACTAAATAAAAAAATATTTTTTTAATATTTAATTTTTTGAATTATTTAATTTTTTGAATTATTTAATTTTTTGAATTATTTAATTTTTTTTTTTCAATTTTAAAATTAAAAATGATAAAAAATTAAACAAAAAAAATCTTAAAACAAAAAAAAAAATATATATTTTTTTAAATTAAATTTTATCTGTCATGGCAAAAAAAATTCGAGCCAATATCTTTATGTGTTTAGAAGATATGGCTTATCAAAAAATAGTCTAAAAATGAAAAACCCGATATTCAGTTATCGATAACTCGATAAATAATCGTAATCTTGCACAATAAAATTGGGCGTGGTTACTAATGGCTAGCAGCTCTACCAACTGTGTAAAAATCATCAAAATATCGGAGAAGGTCGCCAAAAAAGGGGCCCGATTCACTTTTTTTCGCCGAAATATATTTTTTTAAAATATAATATTCTTTTTGTTTTAAATAAAATTGTTTTTAAAATATATTAAAATAATTTTGTTAATACTTTAAAAAAATTTTTTTAGAACAGATGGCTTTAATATTTTAAAACTAAATAAAAAACAATAAAAAAAATATTTTTTTAATATTTACTATTTTTTAGAGTCATCTGTGGTATTATTTTAAAATAGTTATTTTTTATAATTTTTTAAAAATAGTAAAAAAAATTAATTTTCTTTTTTAAATGTTCAAATTGTATCTTTTGTGGAGCAAACAAATAGTCAAAAATAATTAATTATTAGTAATTATTATTCAACTCGAACGTAGTCGTAATTTTTAAAAAAGCTATCATATTTGCAAAAATCATAAAATTGAAGATATCTATTCAAAATTCTTTCCCTTCACTTACCTTTTATATATAGAAGTTTCTTTACTTTAAGAAAGAAAGGCGTTTTAAAGAATACATATTATCTTAAAAACTAACTTGGTTTTCTAATAAGAAAATCTTTATGAATCTTAGCTGTTATAGGTGATGATAATGAACCGTCCTTATTTGGTTCTGATATTTCAGGCGTATTTATGCCATATCAATCCATCAACTTAATCATTATACTATTATAATCTTAAAGATTTTTTTGAAAGATTTCAAACTGGAGATTTTACTTTCAACTATCTGGTGCTTTGAACCCTTTTCAATAACAAGCTCTCAATTTATATATAAATATTAATAAATTTTAACAGATTTGGTTCGTTTCTAGGAATATCATCTGATATTTCTATATAGCAGTATATTTTTATATTTAACTTGTTTCCAGAGTCTGCGGTTTTAGAGCGCTTGCCTGCTTTCTGGTTAAAAAATTTACTTGATATCCGAATTGTGAATATCCTATATTCAAAAAAAGATACTTGAAAAAGTGATATGTTTTTTGCTCTCTATAGACAGGATTATTTTTTCGAATTTTTATTACATTTTTAGTAACATAACTATAACATTTTGAATGTCAATTATACGCAGTAGGCCTTATCTTAAAAAACGAACCAAATCTGTTAAAATTTATTAATATTTATATATAAATTGAGAGCTTGTTATTGAAAAGGGTTCAAAGCACCAGATAGTTGAAAGTAAAATCTCCAGTTTGAAATCTTTCAAAAAAATCTTTAAGATTATAATAGTATAATGATTAAGTTGATGGATTGATATGGCATAAATACGCCTGAAATATCAGAACCAAATAAGGACGGTTCATTATCATCACCTATAACAGCTAAGATTCATAAAGATTTTCTTATTAGAAAACCAAGTTAGTTTTTAAGATAATATGTATTCTTTAAAACGCCTTTCTTTCTTAAAGTAAAGAAACTTCTATATATAAAAGGTAAGTGAAGGGAAAGAATTTTGAATAGATATCTTCAATTTTATGATTTTTGCAAATATGATAGCTTTTTTAAAAATTACGACTACGTTCGAGTTGAATAATAATTACTAATAATTAATTATTTTTGACTATTTGTTGCTCCTTAAAGACTACAATTTGAACATTTAAAAAAGTAATTTTTTATATTTTTAAAAAATTATAAAAAATAACTATTTTTAAAATAATACCACAGATGACTCTAAAAAATAGTAAATATTAAAAAAATATTTTTTTTATTGTTTTTTATTTAGTTTTAAAATATTAAAGCCATCTGTTCTAAAAAAATTTTTTTAAAGTATTAACAAAATTATTTTAATATATTTTAAAAACAATTTTATTTAAAACAAAAAGAATATTATATTTTAAAAAAATATATTTCGGCGAAAAAAATCGCGATGATTTTTACGACTGCTAGCCGACAGTAACCACGCCAATTTATTGCAAAAAATTACAGTTATTGTCGAGTTATCCGGTAGCGCTACTAGACTATTTTTTATCTTCTAAACATAAAAGATATTGAGCTCAGTACCTAAAAAATTTAAAAAAATATATATTGTTTTAAGATTTTTTTTGTTTGAATATCATTTTTAATTTTAAAATTGAAAAAAAAATTAAATAATTCAAAAAATTAAATAATTCAAAAAATTAAATATTAAAAAAATATTTTTTTATTTAGTTTTAAAATTTGAAAGTAATCTGTTTTAAAAAATATAAGCTATCTGTACATGTTGACAAAACTATTTTTATATATTTTAAAAACAATTTGATATTTTAATACATGAAAAAATGTAAAAAAAAAAAATATTTTAGTTCTTAACGTAATCTTTCGTTTACCTTAAAATAAATTGTCAAAGACATTTCTTTTTTTTTTAAATAATACCACAGATTGATAAAAAAAAAAAAAAAAATATTTCAAAAAATTAAATATTAAAAATATTTTTTTTTCCGTTTACTAAGAATTAACTGGCAAAAGCATTAATTAGATTCTTCGCTTATATATCGTAAGGGGTCATCGGTAAAGGATATTGTTGATGGATTCCAAAAACTTTGAATATTAATAAAAATAAAAAAATAAGAAAGATAGCAGTCAAACTTCGAGAGTCAGTTTGGTACGATTATCGGGACATCTTTGTTTTGGAAATTATGAAAAGTTGCTACTTGCCATAGCTGATAAAGCATATGAGTTTTTACTGGAATAATTTATAGTTCTTCCGATGTCTTAAAGATTTTAGCTACATGTCATCGGTATTTAATTAAATTTTTATTACAATAATCTTATTTCTCAAACTTTTGTCTTCCACTCGATTCTTCATTCACGATGCTAACTTGATCTTATAGAGAATATTTCGTTTTCAAACCAAAGTAATCTTACTGCTATAAAGAGAACCCCAAGCCTCATATGTGCGACATTTGCGATTCCTTTTTGGCAAGCCCTTTGTCAATAATTTGCGCTCATTTTACCCTTTACTTTCTCATACTGTCACTTCTCACTCTCTCCTCTCTCTCTCTCCACTCTCTCTCTCTGTCGCTGCGAGCAGCTGTTTGACTTTCAAATTCATGCTGAACTCTTGGCTGTCAGCATAGCAAATACTTTGTAGATACTTTTGTCTGCAACTTGTTTGTTTTAACTTTTTATTTCCACTTTTGTCATACTCATAACCTATATCTGAAACATGTTGGTGGCGCTCGGAAACAAACAGCTGTCATCTGGAGCACTTGGAACATTGCCACTGTAATAGAAGAGAGCGAATTGTTGTGCAAATTGGAAAGACAAAAACAAGAAATGCGCAAAAATTAGTATCATCGTCGCATATCAAGAAATATATCAAACTACTTGAATGAAAAGACGACTTTTATGCACTTTGTTTATCGATAGGCATCGCTATCAAATCGATTGTCTTCAAAAAAAAAAGAAATTTAATAACGCAAATTCGTATAACGTTGGTAGGCAATAACAATTGGCCAACTTTGACAGACAGCGAGCCAACTAGCTGTAAGTGTGAGTCTAAATGGAGGGGGGGATTTCTAATAGACAGCTATTGTACAGTTGTTGTTGTTTGGCTAAAAGAAGCAAACTGGAAGTGTGAGGCAAGGAAGCAAACCGTTGGCACAACAACGGATGATTTTGCACAATTGCAAACGCAATTGAATGGAAAATAAATAAAAGTTACGCTGTGGATAAATGTCAGTTTTGCTCTGTTCACACTGGCAGAAGTTGGGGCGTTATAGAGTGGGGAGAGTGTAACAGTAGTTACGCGCCAAATTAGCCACGGAATTTGCAATTAAATGAGAATTTGAAAATAGCATGGTCACACTGGTTCCAAACTGCGTGACTTGAAAGGTTTTTTTTTTTGTTTATATTAGACAGCCGTTTTTGAAAGCCAGTTTGAGTGAACTACAATCGAACTTTCTTGTAACAAATTTATTGAACTATTACGAAGTGTTTTTCAAGTACAAGATTTAATATATTTTGTTCAACTTGTAGCTATCAAAATTATTTAGTAAATATAAATCGACCAAGATAAATAAAGAGGGTAATTTTTTAAGTCAAGCTCTTCGTAAATATAAATCGACGAAGATAAGTAAAGAGCGCCACTTTTTAGGTTCTCTCTCTACGCTCTACGATTTAGAGGATTTTTACATACCTAATAGAGCAATAAGCTAATACTTAATACTTAGAATTGTATTGCAAAATTCTGATTATTTATCAACTTGTCGAAGACTGAATACTCGATTAAACGTTTTCAGATCTTTTTTGACAAGTATCTCCTAAAGGAAAAACAAAAAGATAAAAATTAGAAATTTTCGCAACAAAATAGTAGATATTGGATTTGGAATTTTTAAGCCTTTTTTTCGACAACGAAACAAAACAAAAAAAAAATTATTTTAATACCATTTTTTAAAAAGTGGAGATCACTTTTGAATTTGAAAATTATAAAAAAACCTGAAAACTATTTTAAAAAAAATGTATTTAGAAAGGGTCTTACTGGGTAATGTACTGGAAACTGTCTCCATTTTTTAAAACTAATGATACAGTTCGAGGCATAAGGTTAAAAAAATGTTTTCGCTTAATTTTAAAAATTAAATCTAACGAGTTGGGGCTTAATTTAAAAAAAAAAGTATTTTTCGTTTTTATTTATAATTTTAAATTTACAGAATATTTGATAAAAAAAATTAATTAAAAAAATTTACAAAAAGCTACACTGACATTTTTTTGCATAAACTGTTACCGTATTTTTCTACTATTTAGAGTAAAATTCTTTTTAAGAACCATTTTTTTTTTAATAAATAATTATATTTGATTTTAAAAAGAAGAACATTCGATTTTAGATATATCGATATACTAATTTGTTTCAAAATAGAAATTTATAATATGAGAATTTTGAATATGACATAAGGAACAAGTTCTTACATTAAAGAAAGGCCAATAATATAATCATTTCTCATTTTTAAAATATTTAATTTCAATGATTAGATTGATAATGCTATATTTTTAAATTAAGGAAAATAGGGATTGAAAAATTCTCATAAAATTTAACAATCTTGATTTAAGAAATAATAACACTGTCCAACAGTGAAAAAAAATTTTCAAGTGACCTAGTGTACGTTGTGGAGTCTTGACGAGTAGATCACGATAGCGTTTTTCAAAATTGTCTAACACCCCCAAAATCGGAAGTTATCGCTTAAAAACCGTTTTTCGGGTACTGCGATCCTTCCACTATCACAACGTCGCCATTTTTCAACCTGATTTTCGATTGCTTTACGGTTTTGGAAAGAAGATTTAGCTTCAAGCTTTAAGATGATATACACTTGTTTATACTTCATACAAAGCAACTACGAGATTTTTTAAAAGTTATCTAAGATTTACTCTTTTTTTTCGATTTTCACACTTTGAAGTCATTTTTATATAACATTTTGTTAAAACACCTTTACTTTTTTACATTTAATCTTAAAGAAATTTTACTTCCGAGTAAGAAAAGTTTTGGTTTATTAAAATCGGTCGATAAATGCTTAAGTTACGACGCTTATTGTAAACAAGAAAATTCAATTTTCATCGACAAAAAAAAAATGTTTTAGATGGATAATTCGTTTGTTCATGAAGATATCGTCACCAAAATTTGGTATAATGCTTAAGAACAATAAAAAACTTACAAGTGCCAAATTTGGTCGCAATATTTTAAAAAACAAACGAAATACAACAAATTTTGTTAAAAAATCGATTTTTTTTGACCGATAATTCCTATGGGAGCTATATGATATAGTCAACCGATTTTGTTAAAATTTGGCGTTTTGAAATTTTTCAGAGCACTTAGGCAATGTGCCAAATTTCAACAAAATCGGTAGACTATATCATATAGCTCCCATAGGAATTATCGGTACAAAAAATCGATTTTTTAACTTAAGATTTGTTGTATTTCGTTTGTTTTTAAAATATTGCAAGCCATATTTGGCACTTGTAAGTTCTTATTGTTCTGTAAGCACTGTACCAAATTTGGTGACGATATCTTCGTGAACAAACGAATTATCCATCTAAAACATTTTTTTTTTGTCGATGAAAATTGAATTTTCTTGTTTACAATAAGCGTCGCTTAAGCATTTATCGACCGATTTTGGTAAGCCAAAAACTTTTCTTACTCGGAATTAATATTTCTTTAAGACTAAATATGCAAAAAGTAAAGGTGTTTTAACAAAATGTTATATAAAAATGACTTCAAAGTGTGAAAATCGAAAAAAAAATTGTAAATCTTAGAAATCTTTTAGAAAAATCGCGTAGTTGCTTTGTATGAAGTATAAACAAATGTATATCATCTTAAAGCTTGAATCTTCAAAAAAAAAAAAAAAACCATCAATCGAAAATCGGTTGAAAAATGGCGACGTTGTGATAGTGGGAGTGATCGCAGTACCCGAAAAACGTTTTTTAAGCGATAACTTCCGATTTTGGGGGTGTTAGACAATTTTGAAAAACACTATCGTGATCTACTCGTCAGACCTACAGCATTACCACTAGGTCACTTGAAAAGTTCTTTGATTTTCAATTCTGTAGGACAGTGTAATTAATACTAAAAAAAAGAATTTTTCGTTTTTTTTATAATTTTGAATTTACAAATTTTTGATAAAAAAATAGTTTTAAAATACACTTCTTTTAAAGCTGTACTAAGAATAAGTAACGAATTTTAACATAAGAATTTACTGTCCGATTTGCCGTGATTGATTTTTCTACTATTTAGAGTAAAATTCTTTTTAAGAACCATTTTTTTTTAAATAAATTATTAAATTTGATTTTAAAAACAAGAACATTCGATTTTAGATAATCGATATACTAATTTGTTTCAAAATAGAAATTTATAATTTGAGAATTTTTAATATGACTTTAGGAACAAGTTCTTTCATTAAAGAAAGGCCAATAATATATTTAAAATATTTAATCTTATCGTTTAAATTGATAATACTTTATTTTTAAGAAAAATAAGGTTTGGAAAAATTCTCATAAAATCTAACAATCTTGATTTAAGAAATATAGAGCTTGAAATTGGATGGGTTTTGTTTTTTAATACCATTTCATTCTAATTTTAATTTAATTTTTTAATGTTAATGTGAGATGTTTTTGATTGTTAATTTAAGCAAAATACTCGCTAAATTTTTAGACTTTAAACGTTGCAACTTTGATTTAAAAAAGGTAGTTTCCGATTTTTAAATCTGCTTTTTTACATACGTTTATATTAAATAGAAATCAAATCGATTTGGTGGAGATAAAAAAAAAAAACGAAAATTAAGGAAAAAAAAATATATATATATACATGTTTTTTTTTAAATATGGCACAAATTTTAAGAAATGTCAGTAATATTCCATATCATTCAAACTTCTTGTTTTTATTATGAAAAAATCTGATTTATTTTGTAGATAATTATACAAATATTAAAACTGCTCAACAAACGATTTCTTAGTTATTTGCATTAAATGGTGGTATTACAATAAAAACGAATGGGTTTAAATTGTGCATACAAAATTAAACCTAATTAGTCACTTTCAATACATAATAAGAAATTCTCACTTTTTTCATGATTTACCCTAATTCAGATCATTTGGCAAAAGTTCCACTTTAATGGTAATTAATTATAATGGTAATTATAATAAAAATAAATTATTATTAAAAAAACATTAAAAACTCTTTAGGTTTTTCAATTTCTAAAAAAAATTCTCTTAGATAATATTGTTAAAATATTTGTGTTTCATTTCATAACTTTCGCACATTTCCAGAGAGGATTTTATGAACATAAAAATTCTAATCAATTAATTTTTAATTTCTTAAAGTTTTCAGCATAAAAATCATTCTATGAGAATTAAAAATCTATTTAAATATTAAACATTTTTTCAATAAGACTCTTAAAGTAGATACTTTCTTACTATGAACTTAAGAAATATAATTCGCAGAAAATTGGAGTAGTGTGAACATAGCATAAACTTTTTTATGCTGCAAAAACAAAAAAATTGTACTCAATTTTATTTATTTTATTGATAGCAATTAGTTTGCCTTGATTTTTTGCCCGTTTGCTAATTTTTTCTATTAATTGAGGCAGAAAAGAATTCTTTTAATTTTTTCTATTGATTTTTTAAATTTTATCAATTAAATATTTTAGCAAAGTCATGCTTGAAAATAAATTAGAAAACAAACAAAAACATTTCAGATCTTAAACGGAAATGCTTTTCATTGCTGTGCCAAAGAGAAAGGCAAAAATAAATGCATAATATTAACATTTTATTTTTCCACCATTATTATTAATGAAAATTTATGAGAATCGAATCGAATATCAAGATAGAAAATTAAACGCATGGGAATTTACAGACGGAAGTGATAATTGCATTTTGGTAGCAAAACAAGCAGAAAAGTGAAAAAATTAGCCGTCTTGTAAAATTGTAAAGTTAAAAATAAATTGTGCAAGTTAAACGATCCACAAAGTTGTTAAAATTGGCGAACAAAATTCGCGGAATTCACGCCAACAACAACAAGTACTTAAATATGCGCTTATTTCATGATCTTGACTCATCAGCAAACAAATTATGAGCGCACTTAAAATTATAATTTTTTTTAAATATTGCCGACACGAGTTAAATCCCAAAATGCGTTTCTCAATTGAACTTGAGATACATTTTAATTGAAAAAGAACAACGAAAATAATCACAAAGCAGAAAGTAGCTAAAGTTGTTAATTAACAACAAATAGATACTTATCTATTAATATATTGTATATATGTCTATAATGCCATGCTCAGACTTGAATACTTCTCAACTCAATGGAAATGCGCTGAACTAATTATGCTGCCAAAACCAAACAAACCTGAACAACACGCGTCATCATATCGTGCCATTAGTTTGCTGGTGACATTCGCTAAGGTATTTGAAAATATACTTTTGAGAAGAATGTCAGTGGTTTTAGAGGACACCAACATCATACACGAACATCAGTTTGGGTTCAGAAGAGGCCATGGCACAATTGAACAATGCCATCGTATTGTTAAAAAGATAGTGGATGCATTTGAAAACAATTCAAATATCAAAATCCTGCAAAGATATCAATCTATAACTCTAAGAAACATTGCAGGCGCTCCTTGGTACGTAACCAACAAAGAAATTCACAAAGATTTGAATGTTCCTTACGTAAAAGACGAAATATTAAAATCATCGAGAAGATATTTTGAGAGACTCTCAAATCATGAAAACTCGCTGGCAATTAATCTTGTAGATAATAGTTTGGACGTTAGACGTCTGAAGAGATATCATGTTCTGGATCTTCCAGATAGATTTTTATAATATATAGAGTTTAGTAAATAATACGTAATAAGTAATATGTATTAAATAACATAATGAATTATATACAATTTAAGTATATTGGTGTTGCTCACTGGAGCATAACCAACCCCGTTATATTTATAATATAAGCAAATTTGTTAAATGTCAATATGACAGATCGCAAATAAAAATAATACTCAAAAAAAAAAAAAAAAAAAAAAAAGTCAAGGCCTAAATTAGAAGAAACAATTGAGTTGGAAGAATATTTTCTAGGAAACATGCAAAATATTCTAAAATCAATTCCTGAACCTTTGCAAGAGGTCTATGATGCCAAAGGAAGGTATACGTTATATTATAAATTTAATTTAATCTATCTTTTATCTTCTTCTGTCCAAATATTTTGTATTGTCGAAATACTTTTGTCTAAAAACATTTATGAAAAATCGTCCCAATTTTCTATGCTATAATATTAAAAATAATAATCTTATGCGTTTTTTACAACAACTTTTTGAAAAGCCAATCAATAAATCAAAATAAATTTTGAAATAAATTTTTTTGTTACTCATGTCAAAATTCTTTTCCACTACTGTAGAAGAAAAGTCACATCGTGAATCTATTATGATCGCGAAGTACCCAATAAAAGAAAAAGGAAAATAATTTTGAAGCAAGGTAAATATAAGGCAATTTGGGAAAGACCAATAATTCCTATAGAATCTATACTACATTCGAGAAATTATGTCTTATGAAAAAAACATTTTTTGAATCTTTTTAGTACCGAAATCAAATGTGGCCCTATGGCGATAATAAAGTAATCCTTTTGTTCAAATTTGGTAAAGTGGGAAGTGGGAAAATATTGTAAACACAAAGTTTGGTTATGGTTATAGTTATCCTTTTAAAAATTGTCTTTTTGAGTTGCTCTACCTTATATTGCGTCAATATGGAAAATATTTCATATTTCTGGCTATAATCAGGGCCAATAACTCGAAAGTTTGATTGATCTAGCTCTTACCATCTTTCAGATGTAGAAATTCATAAAAAGGGCATGTAGGATACTATCGATAGTGCCACCACTTGGTAGTTTGGTCTTCGATAGTTGAAACTATCGATGTTCAACAATTAACAATCATGAAAATATTATCTCTCAAGAAGGTTGTTTTTATGGCAGAAGACCAAGACAATGTCGACATTTCTATGTTCTTTGCATCTAAGTCTCTAGATCCAAAACTGGCAGAATAATGTGGAATGCCAAATATTGCTGCTGCCAAATTCTTAGACATCTGTTTTTGGCTGCGCGAATTTTAAGAAATTCGAAATTTCGGAAGCCAAAATAGTCAGATGTATGTGGCAATCATTAAAGCTCATTCGGCATTGATTTTTGGCTTTTATTTTTCCAAGAATTTTTATTAAAAATTCATTTACTGAAATAATTTTTGATGGACCCCTTCGGAGTTGGGAACTCTAAAAGCTTCGGATGGTCAAGAAGGTTCGACATGTTACCATAGGTTTTGTATTTTCTTGTTCGACATGGGGCAATTTTTTGTTCGTTGATTTGTCAATAAGAGTTTCTTACAATACAAAAGTATACCATCGATACGTCGAACAAAACCATCGATAGTATCCGTGAAACTATCGATACTATCGATAGTGCCATCAATAGTATCCCACCTCCAATGTCTGTATCAACTGCTCTCGTTTCTCTGATCCTATTTGAGGCAACTTTGGAAATTCTTCCGTCGTACCCGCTACCTTAGAGGGTGAGCCCATTATGATGGTTAAATATTAAGTAGGAACTACCACTTTTTATCTCGCAAGTCTTAAAGAGATTTACGGGGAGTCTGAGGTAGATTCTCTTAAAGGTCTGACGGTAAGTTCCCCTTACCATAATGATCGCAATATCGTAGCTTGCAAATATTTGATTTCCCATATCGTTAGTACCAAACCGAAAAATTCGACAAAAATCGTTCAATATCTTCCTGTTTTGGAGACTAAATATTATAATATTTAAAAAAAAACCGGACGTAGCGTTTGTGATAATATTATTATGCATTATAGAAGGAATTTTGATAGGAATTCGAAATACGTCATTTATCACAAGATCATCCCATAGACATTTAGTAGTTCGAGAAAAATTTCAAAGTTCTCAATTTTAATCTGGCGACATTAATGTCTTCCGAAACAAAAAAATAGCCTGGGATTGGTAACACCTTCGCATAATTTTATTATTACAGGCTTAAAGCGTGCTACTATGATCTGAACATTCTACGAACAGGCTGAAATTATCTTAATTCTACACTCTTTTTGAACTAAATCATATCTTATATCTCTGAAATCGCACAATTCTCTGAAACTTTCAACAAGCCGTTGCTCCAACAACAAATCTGCCTATGATGCACATGATTACTGCATTTCCGTCTCTTTCTTGCCACAATTTTATCAAAGTTTTGCCATTTGAGTAATTTCATCACATTGGCAATACAAAAAAGTTAGTCACCAGTGACAGCCAGCAACTTGATACCACAAAGCCACACCTGAGTGCAGCACCCACAACACAAACTAAGATACTCAGCCATGAGGTTGCACACAGATACACACACACAGATACATCGCACACACACTTTAAATACACATAACAAAGCCAACTGTTTGCTGTAAACCTACAGATAAAAACTGTGACAACTCTGCCCGGTCTTTGTATATGCAGCAGAGGCAGCAAAGGCAACAACAATGGCGGCAGCCACAACAAAAGCTCAGACCAAACCCCAATGCGACAACTCTCTTTTGGTTCGCTTCGTTTCGTTTCATTTCCCCCACGCAGCAGCAGCGGAGAGGAGAGGAGTTCCAAACTACAACAAACATTCAAGTGCAGTGAACCATTTTGGGCACGTTGGCCATCTCCGAGAGAGGAGCAAACTATAAAACAAATACAACAAAACAAATACAAAGAATGGAATTAAAAACAGAGAAAAACGGCAACATTTCCGCTTCTCAATGTGTTAAAACAAATAAAAATTGCTTAAGCGAAAAGCAATCAAAATAACAAAAACAATAAAAAATAATCAAAATAAAAAAAGTAAAAACACAAAAAACAAAATACTAAAAACAAAAACCAAAAAAAAAAAAAGTGAAAAAACACACAAAAAAGTGAAATGAGGACTATCCGAAAGCGTCTGATTTTCATCGTTATTGTTTGCATGTCTATTCTATGTGAATTGGCTTTCGTGAGAATTGTCACGAAATAATAGATAGAAAAATGTTTTTGTTTGTTTTAAGTACTATTGAAAAGTGTCATACACGATTTGGTTTTTTAATGTAAGTTTTTGGAATACGTTTTATAG